>JAKTVG010000425.1:0-35998 GCA_030557085.1 Candida gigantensis
CCACATACGTTTTGTGATGTATGATTTTGATTTTGAATTTGATTTCCCATTCTTGTTCTTGTCGTTGTCTTGTAACATCTTTTTTAATGTCAGAAACAATTAGTGCGTGAACCAACAAACTCAACCCTAATAACAAACTTTTTCTTTACAATAAGTATACTATATCATGCAAAATGGATAAACTATACAAAAAAAACCCCGTCTTAATGTAGTTAGAAAAACATGTGATTAAGCGGTCATGAACCGAAGGCTGATGTAGAGAGAAAATGGGCTGAGTGCAACGCTGAAACCTAACCATCATAACCACATATCTTTTTGCCTCAATTTTCCATAATTGGTGGTGGTGGTGGTTATGTACGTTTTTCAAATTACAATAGTTTGACATATTCAGTAGTTACATACTCTGTATAAACCAACGAGTTCTAGATTCAAAGGTGGAGAGTGCTAGCGATCAGATCGAGATCATCGCAGGAACTTAGCCTGAAGATAAGGGGAGGGACGGGACATTTGTGGCGCACACCTCGATGTAGATGTGAAACACTAGTACGAAAGAATGGCATAGAAACTGGCGGCGACGGCGCGGGGGGAGGGAGGGAGGGAGAGGGAGAGAATTTAGACGTGTGAATGGTGCCAAAAATGAAAATCTGACAAATCTCTCTCTCTCTCCCTCCTTATTGCAAATTCCGCAATCCTTTGTTCGCAAACTTCGTCCCCTCAACTGGAGCAGATCCAAATGACTCCTGCTAAAATAGGAGAGTTGACCCCAAAAGATTCCGAAATCATTGGATATAGATATCTTATCCTAAAAAACAAACAATCAACAATAGATCCTTATATTTTTCTTGTTTAGGGTTGTGTAGTCGTGTGCAATTGCTATCTTTATTGCGTGTTTTATGGAGAAAACGCATTTTGCATCCAAAAAAAAATTTTTCAAAGACGGAACTTTAAAGGAAAAAAATGTACGAGTAGAGAGTAATGGGCAACAGACATCAGTACATGTTGAAATTTAATACGTTGGACATGTACGTGGAATTCAAGATGCGTTATAATCGTGGTGGGGAGCCCATCAAGCGTAAAAGATAGAAAAACAAAGCCACTTTTTTTGTTCGGTTTTATAAGTGGGCAGATTTTTTAATCTATATGGTCACTATTGTTAATGGACTGGGACGTTGAACTGAAAGTGAGCTGAGCTGTTATTTATCATAACCCTATTAGTTTTAAGTTTTTTAACTTAGTTAAATTTGCTCACTTAAGATACTTGTGTACCAAGAGCATTATATTTTTCGCTTCGGTACCTCCGACCATGTCTCTGCTTGTAATGTAAGTTACTCCTCCACACATGGCACGACCCACCAGGTCCAAACTCTGTGTCTCAACTCAATTGGTGAGATGTTGTGCCTTTTGTAACGCAAGGGGGAAAGGCGGACAGGCTGAGTGGGAAAATATGATTCCCCGAAACCCAAGTTTCATTGGGTTCTCCTTCTCCTTTTCTCCTTCACTTTTTAGTCATTTTTTTTTCCCTATTTCTGTGCTACCCCAACTTTGTGAATGAATTTCAATTATAATTTTAGTCCCTAACAATAACAAACGACAAAAGCTCAGCAGCCTCCCTTTTAGAAATCATATTCATAATCACATTCTGTTAATCATTTATACTATGTAAAATTATCCACTCACCCCCCGTTGGTTTTTTAGTTGGTTAATCGATTGGTTGTGTATTCTACGAGTTTCGCATGCATCCTCAATACAGGTAAAGTAATTACCAATCCGGAGAGGTGAGGACCAGCATAAAAAAGAAAAAGGATTAACGCCGTTGATCCTCACATATGACATAAGTACTTGCGGGCAGTGAGTGAAAGCTTTGTGATTCCCACATAAAGAAAACCTCCTTTCGTGAATTTCTTTCAATTTTTTTTTTTTTTTCCACTCTAGTTGGAGATATTTTTAGTACATTGGTGTATCCAAGGGTAACCCTGGTGCAAGAGCAATGTTGCAATGTCGATATGAGATCTTTTAAGCATACTAGAGGTTCACTAAAGAGACTAAAATATGTTTTTTTCGAACTAGTGGAGACTTTGGGCTGAGCACCAAACGAGATGAACAATAGAATAAGTAGAGGCAAATACCGAGGACAAGATTGCAATTTATATAACACTGCCATGATGTTGATTGAACAAAAGAAATCAGAGTCATACACGCGACGCGCGTCAAGTAATTAAAGGAAGACCAACCCTTCGATGCAATAGAAGTTCAAGGAAAGAAGAACAAGCACAAGAACAAGCATATTGAAAATCAAACGTTTGTATGGCTCTCTGAGCATTTAGTAAAGATCCAAAATTAGCCTACCCTGTTGGCCCTAGGCACTTGTAGATAAACATGACATCACCATCAGACAAAAGATAGATCTTCTTTTTGTTTGATGTAGATATCGTAGGATCATCAACTCCTCCTTCTCCTTTACTGATAAGAAAGATTGGATCAGTTCTTGTTTCACATTGTCTATCATTAACAGTTTGCTAACAAAGATAAAATCTTGCGCCCGCGCGCACATTATTGTAGGTTGGGTAGCACTGGGGTATATTAACCGTAAGGCGATCTTTTTTTCCCCCATTATCGTGATATTATTGACGAACGGGTATACATTTATCATTAAAGATTTATCTCCGTCCACATTTTTCTATCCCATAGAAATTTATTTCTTTAGATCATGCATATGCATTACAAGAAGACATGCGTACCTACTGCTGCAAGTTCCTCGAAGAAACACACAATGAAAAAAAAAAACTTTTAAAAAATCTTAAACCTCTCATTTCTGGAATACAGGTTGGTTTTTTTTTTGGCCCTACTTCCTTTCGTGCATTGTGTGTGGTTCTCTGGTTCAGACACAACAGAACGAGGCAGGAAAACCCGACCGGTTTGAAAATAGATATAACATCAGATTTTTTTTTTTTATTAACCAAACCCTAAAAACACTAAACTATTTTGAAATTACCAGCAAATAAACAATATCAACATATCTCACACAAAACATACCCACCCCAACCAGAGCATTATCACTCTTATCACATGAGTAAGAGTAAACGACAAAACACAGGGAATCTTTATCAAAATCACACCATCCCTACACGCGATGCCAAGATCGACCTCATCTCAGACATAAGTAAACTACTGCTGGATTCCTTCTTTGCAGACTACATATCCGTACGAAAACCAGTCAAGTTCAGTATTCCGAATGAACAAGAAGTAATTGATGTGAATAGATTTAAGATTGATAATTTGGTGGATACTTTGAAATACGATGGGTTGTTGCAAGTGGAGAAGAAGTATCAGAGTGGATTTGGATCGGGACAGAAGAGAATCAAGATGTCGTTGGATGATTTGGTTAAAGAGATTAAAAGTGGTAATGATGACTATTATTTGACTACCCAGTATGACTTTGATGATCCAGACAAAGAGGAGAAAGAAGAAGAAGAGGAGGAGGAGGAGGAGGATGATGATGATGATGACGAAGACGGAGAAGAGAATGTACAGTTTGATCAGTTTTCGGATACTTCTTCCATAGACATGAACAATCTCCATGATGATTTTGAAGACATTGAAGATGATTTAAATGAAGTAGAACAAATTGAAGAAGACATCATCACCCAAGACGAAATTGAATTCAGAATAACAGAATTATATCAACCACCATTAACCAATCTCATTTACAATCAAAAAGTTCTTCCCATCACACCATCATTTTTTAATTTAATTCCCCAACAAATCAATTTATGGATGGGAAGAACAAACACTGAAGAATCATCTGGACTTATCATTGATGAATCAAAACCTGATTTTGGTCTCGGTAAACAATTGCCTGATCCACTGGCAACATCATCAGGTTTACATCACGATCATGCAGATAACTTGTATGTTTTGGTCCAAGGTAAGAAACGATTCACACTTTTCAGTCCACAAGACGCTATGAAATTGTACACCGTAGGGACAATTTATAAAATATTCAATAGTGGGATCATCGATTATGAAATTGATGGAAATGCACCTAATTGGAAACATGTACGTGATGATGGGGCAATTATGGAAGAGATCATATATTGGCAATTGGATAAATGTGAAAACGATGAAGATAAACAACAATTATTGAATGATTTACAAAAACATATCAAACAACGAAGAAGTAAACTGAATGAAAAAATTGACCCTCCTAGTTTTTCCAAAATCCCTCCTGCTTTATTACATCTTGATGATTTGAAAGACAAGTCAATTCGTGAAAAGATTGTATCATTCGCTAATGATCACTTCCCTGGTGTTTTGGAATTGAACAAGTTGGAAGTTTGGTTGGAACCAGGAGAAATGCTTTATTTACCCGCTGGTTGGTTTCATGAAGTTTCTAGTTTTGGTGGCGGTAATGATGGTGGGGCTCATATTGCCATTAATTATTGGTTTATCCCACCTAATACTAATAAATTCGATCAATGTTACGACGATGGTTATTGGAGAGAAGATTGGAAGAAAACTGAAAAGGCGATTGAGATAATGAAAGAAGTATGTACATAGTAAAATAGAAATTAATGAAATATTGTAAGTTATTTAAGATATTTTTGTTTAATTTTTGCAAAATTATTCGTTGAAAGTTTGAACCCTTACTGAAAATCGAATTTTTAGTCCATTCCCGCTTGTACCATAACAAATCAAGTATTTATCACATAATTTGCCATATATGTTCCAACAGAATTTAAAATAATGTTCAACACCGGTATTACAAATACCATTGGTAGTCTTCACAATATATTTTGTTTTATCTGGTGGGTGCAAAATATTAGGGCTTTAACCCTAGCTCGCGTGCCCCGTTTTTGTGAACGAACGTAAGAAAAAAAATTGGTTCCGTGATCTCAAATTGCAACAATCAACTGCTTATTTTGTGTATGGTAGAATAAATAGTCTTCGATAGCTGATAAAAGAAGAAACTTCCTACAGACCAATAATGGTGTTTTTTAAAAGAAATTGGGGCTACAGACCTAAGATTCATATCCAAGCAACTGTAATTTAGTAAGACCAGTCACGAGGATGAAATTTTAATTTTTCATCAAAAAAAGGTGGGGCAGATCAGATTAAAAGAGGACGTCTTAAAATCAAACACGGCGTTTCCTGCATAGTATTTAAATTACTATTAGCGATAAGAGGGAAAAAAAAGATGCAAGCGGAGGTGCGGTGCTGGTGGTGGTGGTGGTGATGGTAGGGGGGTGAGGGACCAGGAAAAATAAGATTACAAAATGAAAGGGAACAAGATTATTGGAGCGATACCGGAGATAGTTTATCGCTTGAGTCATTTATAGTGGGACAAAAATTTGTCTCTTGTGGCCACTTGTTCCAAAAGCATAATTTCCCTTATCACCAATGCCACGGGGCATTCAATAAACAGTCAATTCAGTTTGGTCCATAGTGTTGTAGTTCATGCTTGCTGAGAAGAGGGACTGAGCGGATGAGGTGAGGAGGGGGGTGTGATAATTAAAGATCGACACCCTTGGTTTAATTTAATTGGTTGAGACTACTACCATCGCCCCCAATTTGTAGTATTCTGCACGAACCGCACCCCCAGTTTTACCTAACTCGTCTTGAATTGCCCCTTCCTCTCTCCTCTCGCGGCCTAGCCTCCCCTATTTCTTGAAACCAAAAAAATTTCATCACTTCTGACACGACCTTTCTATTTTTTTTCTCTCTCTATTGATTTTGCATCTTGAATGTAATGGGAAAAGTTTTTGTGTGTGGTTTTCTAATTTAAGGATTATCATTTCCATAAATTTGGAATACACGTTTTTACGTTTTTCGTTTCACTTCTCTTTCTCCTTTCTCTTCTTCTTCTTCTTCTTCTTCTTCTTCTTCTTCTTTAATCAACTAGTATAACCACTACTACATCCATAAAAGAATCCCCATACAGATTACACCAAGTGTGTTTCAACACTTTTTATCTTTTTTTTTTTTCATTGTTACGATTTTTTATATACTACTCATTGAAGAGAATAGGTTATTTTGATATATATTAGTTTATTATATCAAAACACAAGACGAAGAATATTATTAAACTGATAAATAGTATGTCAATAAGGGAGATACAATAGATTTCAGTGTGCTTGAATACCACTTTACGGGGCGGGGCAGAATATCGGAGGTCAAGGAAGGAGAGATTCAGAGACATATCCAAGAGAGGGAGAGAGAGATAGAGACCAAGAGAGGTGAATGGTATTCAATAGTTACTACTAATACGTCTATTTATTCTTCCTCTCTGGCTCTTCTTTTCTGACTGAACGCATTCCCGAATTGTGAAAAGATGGGTCTTTTGATCTCCGGACTCAACCTTTTCATAGAGCTAAAAAGCAGTAAAGCTCTTTTTACCCCTGTTTAGTGATTCAGCATTCTTGAATGATGTCCCTTTTAGCGGGGACAGTTTTGTTGTTTTAAATGATTTGTTATTTGTTATTAGATTTTTTTGATATTAATGCCAAATGACCAGAATCCTGTATATAAACACAGTGATAGAAATAAGATTGGTAATTTTTTACTACTAGAATTTACAACCACACCACAACACAAAAGAAATCTGCCATTCAGACTAAGAAAAAAAATAAACTAACAGCAAGAGAGAGAGTAATACTGAAATTTTTTTCTTTACAGTTTCATTTTATTCTTATTTTTTATTTTTATTTTTATTCTTAGTGGATTATTTTTGTTACCATCAATCATCCCACAAAGGAAGACTGAAAGTCTCATCACAAGTCACGAGGTTACCTTTTCCCATATATATATATCTTTATATATATACTGGTACCAACATTACTTTCATTCATTACCACAAATCACTCACTCACTCAACACCATCTTTGTATCATAGTTTATTTTCATTTGATTGATTGTTATACTTGCAAGTCAATTTACATTTTTTTTACAACCCACTGTTTTATTAGCCAAACCCCCATCCCATCCCATCTAAACTATCATCCAATTAAATATTTAACTATCATTTGATTGGTATCTTTTACAACATCAACTGTATTTTCATCATCACATTATATGGATTGTCTCCCAAACTCATACATTCCCAGAAGACAACCAGAGAGAAGATACTTTGAGACCTACTAATAAAATAAGTATTCACGAACGTTAACGACAATCAGCGCCTCCTAAAAAATCTACAATCCTACTATTGCTGGGATAATTCTTTTTTTATATTCACATTACTCAGTATCATTGATTATTTACTTATAAATTGTATTATTAAAAAACTTATATTTTAATTAAAAACTACCGTCCTTCCCAAATAACAAAAAATCTAGACTTGTCACATTTTGATAGCAAAAAACCCAGAAAAATATCATCAATACAGAATTAAAACAAAAAAAACAGTTACAACCATTATGTCTATACCAGAAGCTGCTCCACAAAATATAGCAGATGAAATTATGAGTGATGGTGATGGTGCAAGTTCCCCAAATTCCCCATCATTGTCATTAGAACAGTCCACTCGTGGCTCAACACCTCCTACATCTACATCATCACCACCAGCATCAACTACTTCACCACCTGCTTCCCAAAGTGAATCAACTACCAAAGAAACTAAGGAAACGAAAAAAGTTAAGAAGACGAAACCAATTTCTCGAGCACCAATTGCCACTGGTATATCAACTGCAATTGAAGTCACTGGAGAAAAGCCAAAACCTATTCAAGAAGGTGACCCATCTTTGGAAGATGATGTATTATACGCAATCTTTGTCATTTTATTTGAAGACGATCCTTCAGAGAAAGGTATGACTGTTAAGCACATTACAGATGTTTTGGATGAAAAATACCCACATTTCACTAGAAATACAGGTAAAGTGTCGAATTTAGTTTCAGCAAAGATCAACTCATACATTAAGCGTTTAGAAGCTGGTCAAACAAGTCTTCGTTATGCCATTTCTAGAGATTGGGGTGCAAATACTCCGAAGAGAATGTTGTACAGATATCGTGGAATGTTGGCACCGGGCTGGGAAGTCAAGTTGAAGGAGTTGCAAAAACAACAAGAAAAAGAAGAGGAAGAACAAAGACAACAACAACAACTGGAGTCGCAACTGGAACAAAACGAAGAGAGTACCTCTCCAGAAATGGGCTCCCCTAAAGTTATCAAGAAATCATCAAAAGCCGAACTTTCTGCAAAGAAAGAAGAGGCAGCTCAAGTTAAAAAAGAGCAGCAAAAAGAAGAACAAGAGAAAGAACTAGTACTTCAGCAACAGCAGCAACAGCAACAACAACAGCAACAGCAGCAGCAGCTACAATCATCTATGAAAAGAAGAGCAACCATGTTTGACTTGGGAAGACCTACTTTTTTGAATGGTGCGGACTTTTGTGATCAACCTCCTCCATATTTAACCAAGAAAACTCGTAAAGTTGAAGAAGTTTTGGATGAAGACGTGTTGGAAGATGAAGAATTAAGTGAGGGTAGCAATGATGACAATGCTAGCAATGCTAGTATCATCAAAGTGAAGAAGAGAAGGTTGACATGGGCACCATTAGGAGAAACTGCCGACGATTTAGGACTAGCTGCATTCAGGGCACTAAGTGCTGGTGGTGTTTCAGGCAAGAAAAAATGGTTTGAAATGACAGAATTGCCAAAACCTGAATTGACTAGTTTATCTGAATTAGAAAAATATTGGGATTGAAAAACGTAGATTATGTATAGATTTATATAGTTCTGCATTTATCATACACAATAAAAAGAGAACAAACAAAAATAAAATCTAATTTATAAAAAAAGCATATGCAAAAAAAAAAAACAAAGCAACTCAGAGTTCGATGATCAGTTAAATCATGGTTCGATGTGCCAGCGATTCTTGTTGTGTATCATTTTTTTCGTATTGTTACGGTTTCTGTCAAATACGGAAATTACATGCACGAATCGGACTAGGTCAAACATGCAGGCGAATCACGGATAAACACACTGCACAAAAGGTGGCAAGACAATTAAAAAACCTCATGATTTGTATTGTTTCCACTCGAAAAATTTGTTTCATTAGTTAAGGTTACCTATTTCATCTGAATAAACAACACCATGATCTTCCCTATTGTTTTGTTAATTTTAGATTGTATGTGGAATTTCAGATTATTGTTCTCCATGATGTGTGCGTTATTTAAGCACTATTCACATCTGGTGCTTTATAAATCAACTGAAATTTGAAGGAATGCATTGCTGTCAATGAAATCAAGTATATATCTACACATTCGTCGTATTCCAACATGCTCTGACACCTAATTCACAAGACGTCAAGTCAAATTTACGGAAAATGACTAATTAGGACACCACATTTTGTGTTACATTTCAATTAACTTTCCTAATTAGGAAAACGGTTACGTCATGTTTTGTGTTCTTTTCCAATGGTTGCTAACAAAATTGCGTAAATAATAAGAAAATTTTTCCGTAAAAAAAACATGTTTGGAATGGATCCTAATTTTGTTGGGTCTCCCACTTGACAGGGATCACGCGATAGGTGCCGAAATACATCTTGTTCCTTACTTGAATATTTAGTATCAAACCCGGTCCTCGGTCCTATGGTGTTTCTATTTAATAACCTTACCTTATCTTGCTGTTTCTAACGATTTTTTAAAAAAAACTATTTTTTGATCCCTCTTTTTTTTTGTTTCCATTATTGCTGTTTTACAATAACAAAAAACATACCAACCAATAAACAACAATGATACCAAACCCCACAGAGTATAGTGCCATTCATGGCTTAATGACACTTTTGAAGTATCAGAACAACTATCCTGCTGACGGAACTGGGACATTTATACTTTCACGACAAGCCAGAAACTTGCTTGGTCAAAAGATTCCTAAAATTATGGTTGATTATTCAACAGCAACTCAATTAAATTTATTTGGAGATTATCCTGATTCATCAGACATTGCACCATCAGCATTATTTGTTGCACTTTTTTCCATTGTTGCCATTCTACATTTGACTATCTTTCTTGTCAATTATTCTCGAGGACATTATTTTTGGCTTTCTCTTGGATGGGTATTTTATTCTATTTGTCGAGTATTAGGGTTTGGATTACGTATACAATGGTCTAAAGATTTGAGTCAGGTTCCGATTGGGATTACTGGAGAGGTGTTTTTAATTTTACCCACGGTTCTTGTTGCTTCTTTCAATTTAGTTTTGGCCCAGAGGATATTCACTTGGAGACATCCTGTTGGTGGGTCCAGAAGATTGTTTTGGAGCTTGATGTGGGCACTTTATGCGTTGGTTGCTGGTGTTGTTGCCATGACTATTGTTGCATCAGCTGGTGTGAATCTTTATTTGCTTTCTGAGAAAAATTACGCAAGGTATAAAAAGGTGATTATGTGTACTTCGGTATTGATTGTTGTTTACTCGTTGACTGCTGTAAGTTTATTATTGCTAGCATGGTTATTTAAACCTACAACAAAAGATGAGAATTTATACACTTTCCAACCATGGTGGATTGAATCATTTTCTCCCTTTTATTTTGTTAAAAAGGGTGAGCCACAAGAAGCAGCTGCATCATTTTTGAAAAGAAACCATAATCATCGTCATGCAATTCGTGTGATTGCAGCTACCCATCATCATTACAAAACCGTTAAGGGATTAACAAATCAACGTGGAGATTTAAAACATAATGTTTCTTTATTGATTATCTTTATAACAACCGTTATCATTTTAGTAAGTTCCATTCTTCGTTCCATTGTTTGTTTCCAAGGTCGTATGAAATATTTCACTGCACCAGTGGGTAAAGCACCAGTGATGTATGTATTTTGGGGTGCTTTGGAAATTGTTGCAAATATGTTGTACATTATAGGTCGTGTTGATTTAAGGTTTTACCGACCAGACAGATTGCCAAAACATGTTCGGGATATTGTTACTGCTGAACAATCATTGTATCCATCTGAAATTGAGGATGAAGGTGAAGTTGAATTTGATAATCGTGATCTGAGACCATTTTCTGGGAAAACATTGAATGTAGAAGATGAAGAAGAAAAAGAGGATGAAGATAATGGGTTTTACTTTGACCATGAGGATGAAGATGAAGATCACGATGGGTTTGATTTTACAAGTGATTACAATAAAAGGAAACAGGCTTTGCCATATCCGTTTAAAGAAAAAACAGACACTGAATCAGAATTTCATTTTTGAAAAAAGAAAAAAACAAACAAAAACCGTTTCTAGTAAAAGTTTTAATGATTTATAGAATCTTTTGTATACCTTTTGTATTAAACTGTACATATACATATTCTGATACCTTACATTTTTTGCAACTTTATCGCGAAAGACTGACCGAACCCAAAAAAAAACAAGGGCGAAGGAAAGGAAAAAAAAAAGTTCAATTCATCGCAAATAATTTTTTTTTAACAATATTCCCCCCCATACCTGACAAACAACAAGCACTTTACCAAAAGAAATGTCAAGACCAGAAGAGCTTGCTCCACCAGAAGTGTTCTACAATGACACAGAATCATTCAAATATACATCATCCACACGTGTGCAACACATCCAGGCCAAAATGACCTTGCGTGCCCTAGAATTACTAAACTTAGAACAAGAAGCACCACATTTCATTTTGGATATAGGATGTGGATCAGGATTATCAGGAGAAATATTGACTGAAGAAGGATACAACTGGATAGGCATGGATATATCACCAAGTATGTTAGCTACTGGGTTAGACAGAGACGTTGAAGGTGATTTATTCCTAGGTGATGTTGGGAATGGCATCCCTTTCCGAGCCGGAACTTTCGATGCCGCCATATCTATATCGGTGATCCAATGGTTATGTAATGCCGACACCGCGGGAGTTGATCCTAAAAAGAGGCTCTTGAGTTTTTTCAATACATTATATGCTTCGTTGAAAAGAGGAGGTAAATTCGTAGCTCAGTTTTATCCTAAGAATGATGTCCAGACTGAAAACATAATGGGAGCTGCAAAAGTGGCTGGGTTTGGCGGTGGGTTAGTGATTGATGAACCAGAATCAAAAAGACATAAGAAATATTACTTGGTGTTGACAGCAGGTATGGCTGAGCGACAGATTAATTTGAAGGGAGCAGAAATGGATGCGCCTCAACAAACAAAGAGTTTGAACAGAAAGAGAAAGAGAGCATTGGAGAATAAGAAGGAGTTCATTACTAGAAAGAAGGAAATTATGAGAAAGAGAGGTAGAATAGTTGCTGAAGATTCCAAATTCACAGGAAGAAAGAGACGACCAAGATTTTAGAAACTGCGGTTATTCTCATTTGTATATTTAGATATGTATAGTAGTATTAGTATAAATAAATGCATTGTTTTTTGGGTGTTGGTAAACTTATCATCATTAGAGTGAAGGTAGCTAGTCACGTGAATATATTATGTGCAGTGAAAAATCTTAGAGGACTGATTCTTAAAAGAACGAAAATTTTTTTTTCTGTTAATGAAATCCCAACTAACCAACATCAAAGTCAACAATGTTTGGGTTAATATCAAGATCGATAGGTATAAAATCGACAATACAGCCAGTGAGATTATTTCACTATTTAAAAAAACGTATGTTTTCTTTCCCACCCCCATCCTTTAGAATTTCTTTTTCTTTCACCAATTACTAACATTGCATTCAGCATTGCCAACTGTATATGAACCATTACCAAAGAGAAGAAATGGAGTACCTGCGATGGAATATTTGCATCAACAATTATTAGATAAACACGATCCTACCGGTAAGAGACGTAGTCTTGTTAGAAATAATGCTGAAGGTTTAGCTGCAGGCGATATCATCAAAGTGACCTACCTTGATAGATCCGATGTCACTGGAAGAATCATTGCCATTCATAGAGGATATCTCAATTTGGGTACTACTATCTTGATCAGAACTAAATTAGATAAAGTAGGTTCGGAATTGAGAATCCCTATTTACAATCCAAATCTTAGAAATGTCGAAGTGATGTTTAAAGCAGAGAAGCGCCTCCCAAGAAATAAACATTATTATATTAGAGGACATAAAAGACATGATGTTCGAGATATCGAAGGGTTCTTGAAGAAGTTAAATTATAAGCAGCAAAAGCAAAAGCAAAAGAAATAGAGAGTTTATCTATCATGTTGAGTTTCATGTAAATACAAAATGAATATATATATTCGGTTTTATTTTTTTTTATTCTTGTTGTAATAGTTGATTTAATTTATTGGTAAGTTCATTCCCAAACCGGTTACGAAAATCGACGCTGATTGATTGCAACAACGCTTCGAACGTTTCATAGGACTGTATTGATTCTGTCAACTCGTACCATCCTTTTAAAGCGACAGTAATCTTCGTTTCTAAACCTTCATGAGTAGTCAATTTGATGTAGTTCGTATTCGACGCTATTTCCTTTTGTCCTCCGAGTATTTTCAATTCACATAATGGAAAGAATGATTTGTATTCGTTGCAGATGGTGGTTAGTTCATTCACCTGTCGATGATACTCCATGATAATGAACAAGAGGGGAGTTATCAGAAAGAAAAAACTCGATAAAACAAAACAAAAAAAAAAAAAACAAAAAATGATTCGCTACAAGCCGTGGGGAATATATCGAACTAGAGTTGGTCATTAACATATATTCAATGATTAAAAGATTAGGTGAACTCCTCAACAAAAATACATTATTCAATAGAAAAAGTCGTAATTGTAGTCACAACTGATTCCCAGTGTTCCATCATTTGAAGTCAACACCAGGCGCCCAGAAACGTGCTCCACTTAAGGTTAATCTACGCTTACACCCACTTGTGAACCTCCAAACTAACTCACTATAGAAGTAACAACAGAGTTAATCTTTATATGAAGGGTGGATCTGCGATTGATGTTAAAGAAAGAAAAAAGGAAAAAAAAGGTGTAAGAAATTTATGAAAATTATTTTGGTGAAAAAAAATTTTTTTATTCCTCACTGAAAGGACTGGTGTGGTACTTTTTTTTTTAAAACCCTTGATATAATATACCACCCAACTAGAAACCCTAACAAGACCTACCATGCCATCTACAACTACACCTGAAAAGTTCATCGGTGCCAATTTGCATGTGAGACTACGTGACTCGAGAATTCTAGAAGGAATTCTTACGGTCATTGATCCTTTTGGTAACTTGCTTCTATCGAATGTCTACGAGACATCTATTGACAAATTGAATGTGAAGAACTTACATGTGAGAGAAATTGGGTTAGTTAGTGTTCCCAAAGAGACAATTGAGAGTATAAAAGTGGACAGGAAAACGCACAAGAATATATTTGGATAGTTATATTAAGAGTAATATTCTATATTGAATTCTCTTTTGTTTTGGAGTTTTTCCTTTGAGTTTTTCTAAATCCCATTCTCAGGGCTTTTGCAGTAGCATTTTTGGAGCTGTTTTTATCATTAGACGTGGTGCCAGTTTTATATTTTCTCACACGTTGTATTCTATGTGGTTGTGTTGATCCAGTATCATCTTGTTTGGCATAATAACTATTTGGTCGTCTTATCACCACACGTCGAGTGGTTCCCACGTTTGCTGGATCTCTGTATCGTTTAGGAACATTGATTGGTCTTCTAATGGCAATGAAGTGGCCATTTTCATCAAGCGAGTCTATTTCTAGCCATTCACAAGGTTCGTTTGGATTGTAAAATTCATCTTCCGATTCATAATTGATATTGTTAACAGGTGGTGGAGCTTCAGGTACTGGTGTGATTTTCACTCGGTTAGGAATTTGTGCTGTTTTTGTTGCTTGCATGACTGATCTACTGATTGGTGGTGTTATTTCTGATTCTGATTCTGGCCAGATTGCTGGAGGTGGGAATGGATTGGTGATTGTAGGACGACCATGTTCTAAACATGTTCCGATATAATGATCTCTGGCACTGAGGAAGGCTCCAAATGGACATATATCAACCAAACAGCTAATGATTGCATCTTCACTGAGACATAAACATGTTAAATCATTCATGTCTCCGTCACACATATGTGCAATTTCGGCAACACAATTTAAAAAGCAAGCTGGAGGTGTTGCAAGTATTGTTTTGATCAAAAATAATATAAATATAATGTACATTGTTTGATGTAATTGTTGTTGATTTTATTGAAACGTTGAAGTTATGTAACCGCCGAAGATTAGATGTCTAATAAAAGAAGGAAATTTAAAGAAGATTTCTAGTGATTTTTCCCCCCACTAATTTTTTTTATATCTCTATATTTGTGTTGCGAAAGATCTGGAGAATAATACTGCTAAAAAAAAATCCGTTGGTACTAAAATCAAATTCCCCCCCACCGTACTACAGGACTAATTATACGTCCGACGTCATTGTTCGCGGTGGTATTGTTTGAGAATTTGGACGATATCGGCAATTCTGCTAAATTCTAGAACCAACTCAAATGAGGCGGGATCTACTTGAAATTTTGCAAAAGCAATTGAGCTATTTAATAATTCTGCATTATCTCTAGCAGAATTATTGGATATCGCTTCGTATGTTGAATATAAAATGCGGATCTCGCGTCTTTTTATTGCAGAATTTAGCTAGTCTAAAAATAGATCCAATTATATATCTATTTGCATTTATATAATCTAATTTTCAGATTCTACGTGTTTTATCAGTGCGTGTACGTTTTGGTGGCAGAGCGAACAAAAAAAAAACAAACCACCGTTGACGCCGAACTAGTCAGAATCCTGCTCCAGAAAATTACACAAAGTCGATTTTTTCCCATACAAAATTTTTACAACACATAGTTAACGAAAAAATCATTTTTCTGGCATTTTGTTAGCGCTTTTTTCACCTATTTTTACCAACTTTTTAAACAACAACATATACACCGTAATTAGGTCCCAAATATATCTTCTAGGGGCAACTTATACGCCTGGAAATGCCTGCGCTGGCAAAAAAACCGAATTTTGGGTGTGTTTTGCACTTCAAAAATGAGAAAAAAGTTGTGCGCACTTCGCGGAGCAGCATTCTGAAGAAATGGTTCACGCCTGACTTCTGCACCAACAATTTTAAAAACAACACCAAAGGAGAAACAGAAAAAAAAAAAAAAAAATAAGAAAATATAAGAACAACTCTTGTGATCTTGGGACAACATTTCAACAACAGATCAAAACAACAGATATTACTATCATTTAACCAAACTCCCTCTTGTGTTTTATTTAGATCAACTCACACGTGAACCTACACAAATTCAAAACACATGCAAGGAAGTTACAATAACAATGGTCTTCCAAGACCATACTACATGAAACCATCCAAGAAGAAACATTCACCATATAACAACTTGAAAGAGCCCATTGTATTTTTCAATACCCCCAAAAGAAAATTATTCGGATACATAATAATGTTTGGTTTAATCGGTACTTTAATTTGGTGGATTTCCCAAGACATAAAACTGAAACCTGAAATAGAATATGAGTTGGTCAAGACTGAAAAGGCAATGGATAAAAATGTGGATCTTGATCTCAAAAACAGTGCCAATTTAGACAAGATTGCTTATGCAGTTGGGTCAAAAGCCGATAAAGAGAGTGAAAACCTTGATTTGGCAGAAAACTTGGCTGAAGGATCCAAAGGACAAAAGGGAATCGGCGTGGCAGAAGCTCCAAAAGGTGGCATTGCAAATGAAGCTCCCGTAGTTGGAACAGATGAAGATCGATTGGTTGGAACCGGTAAAGGGAATCAAAAGCAACAAAAGGGAAAGAATACGTATCAGGCAGAAATTGCAAATGTGAATGAAAAGGGAAAAGTAGTCTCTTCTAAAGGGAAAAATGATCCAGAAGTAAATGATGAAGATATTGCTATTGGTGAAAAACTTTCTGATGAGGATAAAGTTCAACAAATTATGAAAGATACTGTGTGAGTTTACATATCCAATTTTTGGAGGATTTATTATTGATAGATATTTTTTTTTTGCATTTCCCACACGTTAACGACCTTGAACTTTGGATTGCATTTCTCAGTATATAGATATATGGAGCGTATATATAAAGTTTTTTTAAAAAAATAATACAAAACAATGATTGTTTATGAATTGTCAAGTGTTGTGAGTGCCCAAAAAAATTTAAGGTCCAACTGGGAATCGAACCCAGGTTACCGGAATCAGAAACCGAAGTGATCGCCACTACACTATTGGACCATTAAACACCTTGTTTTGAGGCTAAATTTTTGGTCCCGCAACAAGTAGCAATGGTGTATGATTCTACTTTTTGATAAAACGATACAGTCTTGTAGCATATAAAGCTACAAAGGGTAGTGCGTATCTGTATCTACTCAGTTGTTCAAAGGAAAAGCTTGCGACTTCAATAGATGTTCCCAGAGGAGTCCAAGGTACGACATTCAGTGGACAGTAATTTTTATTAATATTAAATGTTAATTCCTAACTAAAAATTTAAATACTAACGTGATTACCTATAATACTTTGCTTATCCACCCAAGGTCGTATTATAGAACATAATTGTTTGTGTTGAAATTTGAAATTTTCTTAATTTTTGTTTTTTGCAACAACTCAGCACTCGGTATGTACCGAAATATTTGCATGCCAGCACAATCTGGTTGTTATATGATCGAACATATTGCTACCTGGGGGTTCATCACCATAAAATTGTGTATTAGTCAACATATTTTTCATCTTACATAATTATACATTTATCAGTATTAGAATTAGGATTAGCATTACTCCTCAATTCATTATATCTTTCCTTATGTCTATCTCTAAGTTTTTCTTTAACTTCACGAGGAAAATATTTCTCCATCAATACCATTGATTCCAAATCTAAATTTGAACCATCTGCATTTAATATAGCGTCTGGTTCCCTACACATTGGACAACTTGTCTTATCGTCCTTTTTCATTTTGACCAAACACCTCACACAGAACAAATGGCCACAAGATAAACGAATGGGTTTATATGCTATGTTCATACAGATGGGACATGAATAATCGTCTAGTTGTGGTATTATTTTGATTACTGATTCTTGAACAATGTAACATATTGATTGAGCCAAGGATTTCCCACTCATGAAAATATGATCTGTTGAAATTAATTTAGGAAATGTTTTTTGAATTCCTAATGATGTTTGTTTATCAAATTTCTTTAAGATTTTCCTTAATGCTTCATTATTTATTGTTTGAAATTGTAACATTTTTAATAAATGATAATTCATTTCTAAAAATTGATTAAATGTAGTCAAACTTTGTTTCTTTTTAAATTGGGTCATCATTCCTGATTTGTTTAAACTAGTCATAAATTGATCCAAATTCAGTTTGATTTGTTCACTACTTCTTTGTTGAGAAGAAACTGCAGTTTCATTGTATTTGAAATAAACTTCTGAATCAAGGTATATCTTAAACAATTCTCTCCATTTATATAATTCAGATTGTTTTGATTTTAAATCATTTACACATTTGGCTATTTGTTGAACTTCTCCAATAATTTTTGATTCTTCAAGTTGTCTTAACGTATCAAGATTGTTCAACTCCAGATCTAACATCTCAAAGAATTTGGTATCTGAATTTAACATGATGTATATCTCATGCTTTTTGGAATGGTCATGGTTGGGTGGAGATAATACTGCATCATCTATATGATTATCTGAAGTTTCTTCAGCTTTCAAAATCGGAGATGTGGGGGGAGAAACAGCACGCGAAGCCGGTGGGGATACTGTGCCTTCTCTACTAGCTACTATTTTCAAATCACCACCATCTCCTTCTTTTAACTCTATAATTCTATCATCTTGTATTGCTTCATCATCTCCATCATCATTCAAGAAACATTCTATTTTCTGTTTCAACTCTTCACCCAACTGCACTATATGATCCTGAGAATAATCTTCACTGGAATAATCTAATGTAATCTTTATCATAGGCTTGATGTTATGAGATTCAGGAGATGTCTTGCTAAGGATATATTCCGCAATGATGGGATTATTAGGACTAGTTTCTTGATCACTCACATTAACAACTTGATCATTTAACAAAATCTTCAAAGTGCTTTTCTGTAACCCCAAGAATTCCAATTCATTAACAACTTTATTGATGCATTTCTTTAAAGCTTTATATTGAATGGCTGCTTCCACCCATTCCTGTGGAATCTTGTCTTCTTCCAAGGCCCGTTCTAAGGTTTTAGCAAACTTCATTTTCGATAAAGCTGTTTTCTATATCATTACACACAGATTGGGATAGAAAAATAGTGAAAATATAGTTGGGTTTCTCTATTAACAAGGAAAGCAGTTGCAAATTTAAGAAAAAAATAACACTTTTAAATTAAGAAATTTTTTGCTTTCTTTCTTTTTTTTTTTTTTTTTTTTTCTCTCTTGATTTGTTGCTTGGCAAGCCCCCCGTAACCCCGTTTTATATATCGCTCACTCGTGGCGAGAGAAGGATCTAAAATTTGAGCCATTCCGCCTCGCAATTTGCACCATTTGTTCGTTTTTTTTTTCCCTCTACTTCAGCCTTACATGCATTGAGAATGATATAACAACAACTCCTCAAACCACACGTGGGTATTGTAGCAATCATAATTAGAAGAAGCACCACTATTTACTTCTAGCATTTCTCTGGATGGCAAAAAAAAATAAAAAGAAAGACCCTGAACTGTTGTGTGACCATCTTGGAAAATTTTTTTTACCTCAGACAATGACCTAAAATTAGGTCAGGTAGGAGAAGAGTCATCACCATCATCGCATTACAATTGTTTAAAAAATAAAAAAAGTGAATTACCTCCAATGCGGGGAATCGAACCCCGGTTTGCTCGGCGCTCTTTTCCAAATTTATTTATTCGAAATGAAAGCGAACCGTGATAGCCACTACACTACATCGGAAGGGAAAGAAAAGCTCCAATGCGGGGAATCGAACCCCGGTTTGCTCGGCACTTTGTTCTAATTTTTTAATCAGAATGAAAGCGAACCGTGATAGCCACTACACTACATCGGATTTTCTTGTTTGTTAAAAATGCTTAATTGAACCCCACCAAATCAAATTTTCAAGTTTTGACCTCTTCATAACTGGCCCAATTTACTAGTATTTCAGTTCCCAGACATTCCAAAATCTGTCTAAATCATATTAAAACGCAGCTAAAGTATTAAATTGCATTTTCTGAGCCTCAAGCGTTACTTGTAAGAACATAAAGCAAGATTCAAGTTGGTGCGATTTTTGGTTCAAACTCCCTACCCAATCAATTCTATTCAAGTGTTGTAAATCGGCATTAAAGCATAGGATATTGATAATATCCAAATTGAAAGAACTCACTGGGCAATATATATACATATGGAGCCAACTGTGCATGTAATAATATTGTGGTGGCATCATCTTTGCAACCATTTATTCCCGGCCAGGTGCAGACAGCTAAATATTTTCATAGAAATAAACTGATAATGCTATGTTTCACAATCACAAATAAGTTCAAATTGGTATATAATTCCCTTAGATAAAACACTTGCTCTGGTGTTGGGGTTGAAGTATGATACAGTATATTATGGTGGGCTGTTAATATCTTGTGATCATAAAATCCGGACCTGCAGAAAAACAAAGGGGGCGAACAACAGCTCATCCATCCATACGATGAATGAAAAAAAAAAAAAAAAAATTTAAAGAGGAACCCCCCAGAGATCTGAACTAATATTTTTTCTTCATCTCAACCCTTATTCAAACCGGATAGATTCATCATGACTCAAGACATATCAGAAAAGATAGAAGTCATATCGATAAATGATTCACAACCAGAAGACCCTGGTCCAATTGTTCCTCATGAACGACAAATTGTAGATTGTGTGATTGCAATTTGGAAAGAAGATTCAAGTACAGAATCATTAGGAATGAGTAAATTACATGGTTTAGTTAAACAAAAACATCCAAATTGGACAATTTCCGAGAAAAGAGTCAAGACTTTATTAAAACAATTTGGATTAGCTTTTAATAATAATCAAGAACAATTCACTTATGCTAAAGATATTAAATCTATCATGACTCCTGATATTCAATTGCCTGATAATGTTCAAATTGTCATGAGTTCTAAAAGAGGGAAAGGATTATATGCTAAAAGAGATGTTAAAAAAGGTGATTTGATATGGTCTGAAGAACCATTGTTTTTCGTACCACCATTGGCAAATGTAAATTTAATGAAACATGCATCAGCATGTACTTATTGTGGGAAATTATTACAACAATCAGAAACAAATACAATTTTGAAAGGTTTAGATTGTAATGTATGTTCCGAATATTGGTGTTGTAAAAAATGTAAACAATTAGATGGTAATTTACATTCATTATTAAAACATAATATATATAATCCAGGGTCTAAAAAAAATAAACTTATTGATTCTGAAGCATTTTTGGAAATGCAAGAATATTGTTTAGAAGAACAATGGAATGCACTTTATGCAATCACTTTAATACAAGCCAATTGTATACTTGATAAATCGGGTGTGAAACAAAGACAATTCAATGCCATGGCTAGAGTTTCTCAAGATATTCGATACAAAGCATTGAATTCATCAGCAGGAACTTTTGATAGTTTGAATGGTGGTGCTTTATTTGTACAAGAACAACAAGAAACATTATGGAAAATTGGATATGAAAAATTCCTTAGAGTATTTCCTAAAAATTCTATTGATTATCGTGAATTTTTATATATGATGGGAACATATAATATTAATAATTTAGATTCCAATATGTTTTTGACCCAATCGCATTTAAACCATAATTGTGATCCAAACACATCAGTGGAGACAGAAGTAGATCGTACTGGTGGTTTGAAAGTAATTGCAGCCAGAGACATTAAAAGTGGTGAAGAATTAACAACAACTTACGTCAACCCAAGCCATACCGTGCATCAAAGACAAAGAGAATTGCGTGTCAATTGGGGATTTATCTGTGGTTGTGCCAAATGTAAAGAAGATTTGAAAGCAAATGAACGTCGTAAATCCTCATCATCATCTTCTTCCCATAATCAACAACAAAGTGCTGGAAGTATTCGTAATATGTTGAAAGCCACTAAAGAAACAATTGGAGATGATGGTATTGAATTAGAAGTACCTAGTGAAATTAATGGAGAAAGAAGAAAATCTGTTAGATTCGATGAAAAAGTACTTGCTGTAAATGAATAGAATAGACATGTAGATTAGAATAAAGAAAAACAAACAAAACAAACGATTTATTGAATTCAAAACCTGTAAAATACTAATAAGCATATTTAGTTAATAGCTACAATAATTATGTGCATCGTAGCACGAAAGGTCCTAGACATCGGGGAGTATGCAATAAACTTGTCAAGGTTATATGTATCAATAGTTATGAGAGTTAGAGAAGCGAGTCCCGGAAAAAGTAGAAAGCGACAACGGAAAGGAAAGGAAAGGAGATTGTTGAAAAATTTTCGTATAATGTTTTGGGCGGTGGGAAAAAATAAACAGTGTAAAAAACACACAACAATACAATACCGAACCAAGACACCGCAGAGACAAATTAACAAAAGATCCAGAAATCATGGAACGATACAACGAAGGTACTTATTTAGAAGACGGCGATCTTTCGCAGTTTGAACAGCAACAAATAATTAAAGAACAACAACAACAACAACAGGGTCACCACCACCATCAACTAGATTCACAATCTCATGAATTACAGAACCAAGGAATACAGCATGAGATAGGGGGAGAAGAAATGGAAGACGAGGACGTTCATGATGATGATGTTGGAGTAGAAGAAGAAGATGATGGGGAAGAAGATGTGGATATAAGTCAACGCGTAGTATCATCTACTCAAAATATAGTTGATGAAGAAGAATTATTAGCTGCTCAAGCAGCAGCGGAAGCAGCAGCAGCAGCTCAACAACAACAACCAGGAGATGTTTTCCATAATGTTGCACAAGGGTTAGAGGGGAAACATCGAGATATGATGATGCAATATTGGCAAGATACTATAAATTCAATAGAACATGATGAACATGATTTCAAAAATCATCAATTACCATTAGCTAGAATCAAGAAAGTGATGAAGACTGATGAAGATGTACGGATGATAAGTGCTGAAGCACCTATATTATTTGCTAAAGGTTGTGATGTATTCATTACTGAATTGACAATGAGAGCATGGATTCATGCGGAAGAAAATAAACGAAGAACTTTACAAAAATCAGATATTGCTGCTGCTTTAGCCAAGAGTGATATGTTTGATTTTTTAATTGATGTTGTTCCTAGGGAAGAAGAAAAACCAAAGAAATCGAATCAAACGAGATCTAATAATAATAATAATTATGTAAATAATCATCATCATCAACAACAAGATGCACAGTTGATGCAAGAAGACGATCCTCATTCCGGTGGTGGTGGTGGTGGTGGTGGGATGCTTACTGAAGATGGTGTGAAACATGTGGATGATGAAGAAGGGTTACAAGATCAACTTTTACAAGAACAATTGTTGCAGCAACAACTCCAACAAGAAGTTCAACAACAATTGGATCAACAATTACAACAAGAAACCCAACACCAAGAAGTGCCGCCGGTGCAACAAGAACAACAACAACAACAGCAACCAGTAACAGCTTCAGGAGCAGGAGGAGAAGAGGATACACTAACAGCTGATCCAACGCAACAACAACAACCAGAGTCAGGTATTTCAAATGCAACTGGAAATTCGAATGGAATTAAAGCTGATGGTTCGTATCAAAGTTTTGCCGAATATCAAGGTGAGTTCTAAAAAGAAAAAGTAAATAAAAGTAAAAGTAAAAATAAAAATAAAAGGAAGAAGGTTTTTATGGATATTGGTTTTAATTGTAATATTAGTATTTCGTTTTATATTTAATGTATCATTAACAGTTCATATTGTACTCTACTTCGATCCCTGCCGTGGGAGGGGATAGTTCGTGGTGGTAGCGGTGGTGGTAGTTTCGGATATTGGAGCGAAACGCAACCCGGACTTGCGGTATGATTCCCCGTGGCATATAAATAAATAACAAACGGTGAGATAATTTGTTATCCGAGTTACGCGAAAGGAAACCCAAACCCAAACCCAACCCAAAGCCAAGCCAAGATTAATTAATTAACATGCAATTTATATTATTACATCATCATTATCAACACCACTACACAGTAGAGTAGTATGTTCCAGTAGCAAAAGTGTGGTCCGCATCCTCATCAACTCCTTCTTTTTCTTTCTCACTTATCACACATCACCAGTTATATTTAAATTCAAGCTTTTGCTTTCACTGTCAATTTGAATTTAATCCCTTACCTTAGTTTACTTTACTTTAGTTGTTATTGTCACTTTATTATTTAGTGTCATAAAATCAATCTGTCAGCCAATCACGTGCCCAAAATACCTCCCATCCCGCACTTCCTTCCCTCCCTCCCTCACTCCTTTTTTTTTTCCACTTTAGTTTGCTTTGTTCCCCCGGCAATAAATCAATCAATCAAACTTGCTTAACTTGCTTGCTTGCTTTATTGATTTATTGATTTGAGATTTTTTTAAGGATTTAAAAAGTTTCAATTTCCATTTCCACCGCCCCCACCCCAAACTTTGCTCCTTTTTTTTTTTCTTTCTTTCTTTTGGAGGCTGATGTTTAATAGATCAATTGGCTCATTATTAAGACTAAGATCTACTACTACAAGAACTATTACTACTCCTTCATTACTTCATTTACTCAATTACAGAAAAAACACCCCCTTCTCCTCCACAATTTTCAAGCAATCAGCAATGACTTTAATTACTATTTCTCAATCTTTGGATGATGCTTATTCCAAACATAAAGTGATTCCTGAAGTTGTTGATCAATTTGATACTCAAGGTTTATTATCAATTGAATATGGTCCAACTGAATTGGTCACTTTGGGTAATACTCTTAGTGTTGATGGTACTCAAGAAATCCCCAAAATTCAATTGACTCTTAATTCACCATCTCAAGATGGTAAAATTGAATCACTTAGTGATAATGATAAATTTATTCTTGTTATGACTGATCCTGATGCTCCTTCAAATACAGATCATAAATGGTCAGAATATTTACATTGGTTAGTAACTGATTTAAAATTATCAAATACAAAAAATGAAAATGGTGAACCTGAAATTAGTCATTTTCTTGATGTGAAAGAAAATGGTAAAGAATTGATTCCTTATATGGGTCCTGGTCCTCCTCCAAAAACTGGTAAACATCGTTATGTTTTCTTGTTATATAAACAAGACCCAAGTGTTGGATCATTATCTGCTCCTAAAGATAGACCAAATTGGGGAACCGGGGTAGCTGGTAGTGGTGTTAGAGATTGGATTAAAAAGAATGCTCCAAATTCAAAATTATTGAGTGTAAACTTCTTTTTCGCTCAAAATGAAGTTAATTAAAATTGAAAATTGAAAAAAAGATGAAGACAAGCAAGAAGAAGACGATTGTTTCCATTTATTGTTTTATATATTTGTTGTTGTTGTGTTTTTTCTTTCTATTATACATATATACATCTCTCGAAATAAATAAGAGATTATTATTATCCATTTTTTTATATATCTTTAGCTGATCGACTATAATCTTTAGGACTCATGACCAAACCTTTCCCCTTTCTTGCCCCTCGATAAATAGTCTCTATAATATCAATCATTTCTTGTTTATCATAAATCATAAAATTCAATTTATTATTATTCCCCGTACCAAAATCACACATAATATGTTTATTTCTATAGAAAAACATAATTGTAAAAGGTTCTAAAGAATTTGAATCAATTTCATACATTTTATTAAAATCAGGTACTTTATCAATATTAATTAAATAAACAATGCCGAAATTTTTAATTTTTTCAGATATTGAATAAAAAATTTCATCAATTATCATACATTGAGTTTCTTCTTCACGACCAAATCTTAATATTACTACTCTATCATCTTCTGAAAGTATAGCTTGATCAACGTGCCATGCTGTGTTTAAATGCGGGAGAAATACTGAACCCATGATGGAGAATAAATGGAATGGAAATGGTATGAAGCAGGGGGAAGGGGGTTGTTAGTGTTGGTTGGGGATGAAAATGGAGATGCTATTGTACTTTTTTTTTTGTTCTCCTCCTGTTTGATGTTCCACACCTCTCTCCGTTATCTCACTATATAATTATAAGCACGAAAACGCCTCTTAGTATGCGTTCAAGGATTTGGGTATAATTTTTTTGCAATCCTTTTTAATTGAGAAACAGAATTGTTGCTCCTACAACAACCTACATAAATGTACAGCACTTCCCTATATTTAGCAACTAACAGGTCTAGAATATAAACCCATAATATAACTTACCATTCCTTGTCCCCCCCCCCTAAACAAGTTCTACTTTATTCAACATGAAGATACTTGCAAGGGATGACATATAGTATGATATATAAATATATCCAAATCCCACTCAACCACTGATGATACTTTTCCTCTTTCTTATTCAGTTTTTCTTTCTCAGAAACAAACAAAAACTATATTTAATTTACAATGTTGCAAAATATTCAAACCAAACAACAATTTTCTTCAGCTTTACAAAATAAGAATGATATGATTGTTCTTGATTTTTTTGATGAATGTTCTCATTGTAGTGGATTAAATGATAAATTGGATGAATTTTCAGAAATGTATGAAGATAGAAATATTAGATTTTATAAAGTTAATATTGAAGAAGACAGAGAATTGGCTGATGATTATAAGGTTTCTTCAATTCCAACTACTTTATTTTTCAAAAAGGGGAAAATTATTGATAAAGTTGTTGGACCAGAACCTAATGAAATTAAAAAGGTTCTTGAAAAGGATTTAAGTTCTAGTACTACTGGGACTACTTCATCAAGTTCTGGTACTGGTACTACTGGTTCTCGTCAACAACAATCTTCATCATCCAGGATTTCATAAATGATTATGATTATGGTGCTTTTTTTTTTTTGAGAGAGAATCAATTGACACTAGGTTTTTTGGTCAATGATATCTATCCATTTATGTAGGTTTCCCCTTTTTTTTTATTTAATTAATTACTCATTCTACTTATGTCAAAATTCATTTTCTGTGAATGTATATCCGTTTTCAATCTATGATTATTAAAGATAACAATACAGTGTAGAGTATATATTTATTCTCCGCATAATGAATGCCGCGCTTATTTTCTCAGTCGATGGATCCAATCAACCAACCAACAAAGAAAAATTTTTTTTTTCACTTTGCTCTATCTTATCTCATCACCATCATCCAAAATATTCTTAATAATGTCTGAAATAGAATTGGGTATAACTGCAGATATGCATGTCCATCTTCGTGATGGTACCATGTGTGAATTAATTACTCCAACAGTAAGAACAGGAGGTATTGCAATTTCTTACGTCATGCCAAATTTAGTACCACCAATCACTACAAAACAACAAGTTATTGATTATCATAATAAACTAACCGAATTATCTCCAAAAACTACATTTTTAATGTCATTTTATCTTAGTAAAGATTTAACTCCTGAATTAATTGAAGATTGTGCTGATTTAATTCATGGGGTTAAATGTTATCCTGCTGGTGTAACTACAAATTCTAAATATGGAGTAGATCCAAATGATTTCACTTTATTTTATCCATTATTTGAAAGTATGCAAAAAAATGGAATTGTTTTAAATATTCATGGTGAAAAACCGGGATCTAATAATGAAAATGAAGATGATATTAATGTAATTAATGCAGAATCAAAATTTTTACCAGCTTTAAAAAAATTACATCTTGATTTCCCTCGTTTAAAAATCATATTGGAACATTGTACAACTAGTGATGCCGTAGAAACAGTTCGAGAATTAAATTCAAATTATAAATCAGGTGATGAAATTTTTATTGGTGCAACAATAACTGCTCATCATTTATATTTAATTATTGATAATTGGGCAGGAAATCCAATTAATTTTTGTAAACCAGTTGCAAAATTTCAAAAAGATAGAAAATCTTTAATTGATGCAGCAACAAGTGGTGAACCTTGGTTTTTTTTTGGTTCAGATAGTGCTCCTCATCCAATTCATACTAAACAAACTCATGTTGGTGTTTGTGCTGGTGTTTATACTCAAAGTCATGCTATTGGTTACGTTGCTGAAATTTTTGATAAAACAGGTAAATTAGAAAATTTGAAAAAATTTGTAAGTGATAATGGTATTGGATTTTATGGATTATCAAATGAAATTTTAGAAAAACATAAAAATGAATCTGTTTGGTTGATAAAAAGAGAAAATAAAGTCCCTGAAGTCATTGGTAATGGGAATGTTGAAGTTGTTCCTTTCAAAGCTGGTGAAACTTTAAAATACGCTGTAGAATGGAGATGAATTTAGATCTTACTATGTACAACAAAACAAATAAAATAAACAACCGTGCAAGGTTCTTTTTTATTCAAGATCCATTCAACACTTCAAAGTAAAACCCGTTAACGGGCATAAGAAGTACAAAATCGTATGTATAACTCTTATCATGTTTTTATTTGCAAAAAGGTAGTAATGCGCAATAGAGCATCTCTTTTTTAAACATGAATGGAACATTAAAAAACCGTTAATGCAATTCATTCATTCATTAATGTCAAAAAGAATCTAATGTTGCAGCAACAAAAAAAAAAGTTGATGGTGTAGGCCCGCCCTACCCTGAGCCACGTGCTCGTGCGAGCCAAAACAAACTTTTTTTTTAGTACGCAACCAATATTGTGTATTTTCCCTCCCAAGGTTGGTACTATTTGTTAGCCACAATCCCCGGAGATAAACCTATTATTTATTAATCGAAAGGATCAAAAATCTGTATAAAACTGAATAGTTGAAGAATATGTGAACAACTTGAATGTGAGAATAAAGATAATTTTTCAACACGATACAGTACCTGATGAAAAAGGCGAATATGAACATGAAGAAAGTTTGCCAAAAGTGGACCCCACGTGTACCTTCTTTTGTACAAAACGAAAAAGTAAACTTTTTTCTCATCTTTAATATATATATCCAGCCGTTCGGATATGAACCTAATGAAAAGGCGCACTTGCGCATTTCTTTTGGGGGAAATAGAGAGACCCACAAGACGATGAAAATATTGCAACTTTTTCAACCATCGGTTACGGTTCATTATAAACTTAATCTGGAGAATAAATAGGAATTTACGATAGATCACACAATCACGGATACCCTTTAAACTGAAAAGCCAAGCGAACATGCAAAGGGCATGAATAACTATTCAGGTTGAAAAAAAACTAAAAAGCCGTAATTTTTGTTTTATGTCCGGCGTAGTTGTTGTGGCTTTGGAAAAGAGTTGTTATTCAGGATTATAGACAACACTAGTATTGTACCTGTATATGTTGTTTCTTTTTCAGGATGTCATTGTAATTAAAATTATGTTATATGTTTTCCAGGACCGCCTTGGATCATCTTGTTGGTGATAATGATGTTATGAGACGGAAAATTAATTAGGCTGCGAAAAAAAAGATGGATGAAAAAGCGCAACCACGTCTTTTTTTTTATTTTTTATTTTTTTCTTCTTCTTGTTTTTGGGGTGGCATTTCTTTTCTTGTAGATTGATGACAATCTCTAATCGATGAGATGTAACCTGGACCCAAAAACCATGTAACGCTAGCTTAGCCTAAGTAAATTTATTCCGATTATGAAGCTTAATTTCCTATTGAGTGTTTCTTTTATTCGCGTCGTCATCTTGTAAAACTAAAATCTGAGATGAGATAAGATTAAGCAATGGAAGAAACACTGGTCCATCCAAAGACCTTCTTTTTCGAACCACAATTCTGACAGGTGTGAATTAATTGAAAGCTCCCCACCCCTCATTTTCAACCTCGAGCCTTTTCATTTCAAACTAGCAAAGCATCCAGGGTAATTTCGGTTTATCTCCATAAAGGTTTTTGTTACCATAACTAGTAAAATAGAAGTTATTTTTGATTTATTTATTTTCTTTTTTTTCTTGGAAATTGTTACCAAGAAAAACCCACTGCAACAAAAATAAATTGGAATTTTAAACCTAGTTCTTTTTTTTCTTTTCATTTATTACTATGAAGAAGAAGAAGTAAACATGGGGGGTGCTTTACTGTGTAGTAGTATTAATTCTTGATTGATATGGAAATAATGCATCGTGGATCAAAAAACGAAAAATTTGAAACTATAAATACATACCCAAACTTCCTTCCATTTTGCAACATTGATATATATTTTTTTCCTCCTTTCCCCTTCCTTTTTTTCTTTCAACATCCACAACAAACTACATATTAATAATATGGCTTCAAGAGACTTACCACATAGTTTCTCCGATTTAGCATTTGGATGGTCCAAACATCTTAAAAGTGAAATCATCCTTAATAAAAACAGACAACAATTAATCCAAGATGATTTCCAACCAGATGATGACGTAGAAAAGGAAACCAAAGTTAAAATCAACAATTTATGGCCTGCTTTTGCCTCAGGTGCTGGTTTATTTGCTGATGGATATGTCAATAATACCATTGGTATTGTTTTATCATGTTTAAGAATTATTTATGGTAAAGAATTCACTGAATCTAATGCTATGAGTAATATTGGATCTATTGGGTTTGTAGGTACCGTTGTTGGACAATTAAGTTTTGGTTATATTTCTGATAGAATCGCTAGAAAGGGAGGTATGATGGCTGCTAATATTATGTTGATTATTTTCACTTTATTATGTGCTGTGGGATCTTGGGGGAAAACAGTACAAGGTTTTTTTGCTTGTCTTACTGTTTGGAGATTCTGTTTAGGTGTTGCTATTGGTGCTGAATATCCAACATCTTCAGTCATTGCTTCTGAATTTGCTAATCAATTGCCTGCTGGTAAAAGAAATAGATATTTCATTTGGTTCACTGGATTCATGATTGATTTTGGGTTTGTTGTTTCTGCTTTTGTTCCATTAGTTTTATTATGGATCTTTACTGAAAGACATTTAAGAGCTCTTTGGAGAGTTGCAATTGGTTTAGGTGCTATTCTTCCAACTGTTTTATTTTTCATTAGAATGAAAATGACAAATTCTACTTCATTTGAAAAATTACATATGAAAAAAGTTAAATATAGAGATTATCCATGGTGGTTAATTGTTAAATTTTATTGGTTTAGATTAACTATTGTTTCTTTAATTTGGTTCATTTATAATTTCTCAGTTTATTCATTTGGTACTTTTAATTCCATCATCTTGAGTCAAATCATCCCTGATGCTCCATTATGGCAACAATGGGGTTGGTCAGTTGTTTTCAATTTGTTCTATATTCCAGGTGCTTTCCTCGGTGCTTATTCTGCTGATTATATTGGTCCAAGATTAACTTTAGCCCTTGGTGTTGGTTTACAAGGTGTAATTGGTATAATCATGTCTGCATGTTTGAATGATTTAAGAAAACATGTTGCTGGATTCACTGTTGTCTTTGGTATTTTTGCAACTTTAGGTGAATTTGGTCCAGGTGGTAATATTGGTTTACTTGCTTCTAAAACTTCAGCTACTCCAATTAGAGGTCAATATTATGGTATTGCTGCTGCTGTTGGTAAAATCGGTGCTTTTGTAGGTACTTGGATTTTCCCAGCTATTCAAAGAAAATATGCTAGTGATGCTAATCCAGATTTGGAATTACAAGTTCCATTTTATATTTCTTCTGCATTATGTCTTTTCAGTGCTTTGTTATGTTTCTTCTTATGTCCTCATGTTGGTCAAGATGCTATTAATAGAGAAGATAAAGATTTCGTTGATTATTTAGAAAAGAATGGATTTGATACTACTCAATTAGGTGAAGATAATAGTCAAATTTCTTCTAGTGATGATGGTGAAATTAATAGAGATGGTGATTCTGTTGAAAAAGTTAGTGACACCATTGAAGTTCGTCAAAAATTAACTTAAACTTAGCAATGGGATCTTTATTGTTTGTAGTTGTCGTTCATCGGTTATCTCTTTGTTTTTTTCTCATTTTATTATTTTAATTCGTGATTGTTTTGTAATACTTTATAGTTAATAGATATTAGATATTTATTTGTTTAGTACTTAGAAAACCCAAAGCCCACTTGTCTTGTTTGTTTCAATCAAGGATTCGTAACCTTGATACGAAAAGTGGAGTAAACTCAATGACGATCACTTGATGCATGTTTATAACCAACTTGGGAAATTTTGGTGCCTAACTTTTAAGAAGCCGCGCGTAATCAGTGGAATTGACCACACGGTGTTATAACAATTGTTCTTGGACTTTCGCGTATACAGTTGATAAGATAAACTATGCTTGTTGTGATGACTGCAACTACCCCTGATACAAAAAGCAAGCAATCATGGCATCGTAAAATACTACGTAAAACTTTGAAGTTCACCATGGGAGAGTGGTGGTGATATTCGGCAAGCTGCGCGATTAGGTTGGCGGGCCGAAAGAGAAATATAAATTTTGTGTATCGACTGGACCGGTTTGAATATCCGGACGGTTTAGACCTCGGGTGAGCATTACTGCCAACAATATGAAACACGCCGTGCTAGCCATATTACTTTGAATACACAAGTCCAAGTATTTACAGGTATTTACCATTGGTCCGTGACTGGTCACAATATCAACTTCCAATGCATAAGGACCATAATACGAATCATATCACTTACGAATTCTTACCCACCTACAAGTTTAAACGAAGCTATAACAAAACGTGGAGTCTGACTAGTTGACTCTGGTGAATACTTTCCAATTGACTCGTGTGGGTTTTATTCCATTTGTACAAACCATAACCCACATCAAACCATTTTTTTTAGACTTGTTGTGACATATTTTCTACCATTTTGGCCCAGAAAACTTGCCCTGCCCCCTGATTGATAGATGGCCAAGACAAAATTTGGTTTCTATTTTTCAAACGAAATTGGTTCTATCTAAACCACAATTTTGATGAGGTATAATGCTTGATTACTAGTTCTATATCATCTATACCACGTTTGTTTTTCAGTTAACCCGGTTGAACCCAATATGATTGAATATAAGGCATTTGTGAGATTTTGCTAAAATTTTAGAGCCCACGTTTTTCTGTTTAAAAGCAATACACATAATAAAATCTTGCTATAATTTTGTCAAGTGCATTTTTTTATAGTTTGTCAAGTTTTCTACATCATGTAAAGACTCTTAACTTTAAAATAAACTTTGAATATGTAATCCCTGTTCTTCCTGTTTGTTTGACCAATGGTAGTGTGACTGAAATAAGGACATTTAAACCATGAAAGAAAGGTAATACCTCCCGGGGCAGAGCATTTAGAGGACAAAGTATAGGTGGAGTATTTTTAAGATTGAACTTGATCGTTTAGTTGTTTTAGCAGAAATAGGCTTTTGATTTTCAAGTTATTTTATTTCACCATGCATACATAATGGATATTTGAATTTTCTACAATTGCCTATTGCTCTGTCTATGCCCCAAGCGGGAGAGGAATGACAAATTATGTGCACTGAAAAAAAAAAAAGAACAATTACCAATCTTGCATATTTTTAAAATTTGTACATTTCCTATCAAAGGATCTTCATTTGTGCCATTCGTCCCTCCCCCCCTCGTACCAAACCCCAATTTCATTATAAATAGTACCCTTGATTCCCTTTGTTTTTCAAATATACTCTTAATGTAATTCACTTTCACTTTCACTTCTTCTTCTTTTTTTTTTCTTCTTTTATTTTCAACCTTATAGTTTCCTGTTTCAACCATTTATCAGTATGGCTACTAGAGACTTACCAAGCAGTTTTTCCGATCTAGCAATTGGCTGGACAAAAAGAATCCCACAAGAATTCACCATTGGTAAAAGCAAAGAACAATTGTTTAGTGAAGATCATCATTCAACAGATGATGATGAATCAGAAGTTGTAACCCAAGTTAAAACTAAAAATTTATGGCCTGCTTTCGCTTCAGGAGCAGGTTTATTTTCAGATGGTTATGTTAATAATTCCATTGGTACTGTACTTTTCTGCTTGAAGAAAATATACGGTGATGAATTCACAAAATCCAATGCCATGAGTAATATTGGATCCATTGCTTTTGTCGGTACTGTTGTTGGACAATTAAGTTTTGGTTATATTTCAGATAGAATCGCAAGAAAGGGAGGTATGTTGACAGCCAATGTAATGTTGATTGTTTTCACTTTATTATGTGCCGTTGGGTCTTGGGGTAAAACAGTACAAGGATTTTTTGCTTGTCTTACAGTATGGAGATTTTTCTTGGGTATTGCGATTGGTGCTGAATATCCTACTTCTTCCGTGATTGCTTCTGAATTTGCTAATCAATTACCAGCTGGTCATAGAAACAGATATTTCAGTTGGTTCACTAACACCATGATTGATTTGGGGTTTGTTGTGTCTGCATTTGTTCCATTTGTTTTGATTTGGATATTCACTGATAAACATTTAAGAGCCCTTTGGAGAGTTGCAATTGGATTAGGTGTGATTCCTCCATTATCATTATTCTTTTTGCGTTTAAAGATGAAAGATTCTAGCTCTTTTGAAAAATTGAATATGAAAAAAGTTAGATATAGAGATTATCCATGGTGGTTAATTATTAAATTTTATTGGTTTAGATTAACTATTGTTTCCATGATTTGGTTCATTTATGATTTTTCAGCTTATTCCTTTGGTAATTTCAACAGTATCATTATTGATGAAATCATTCCAGATGCACCAATTTGGCAACAATGGGGTTGGTCAGTTGTATTCAATTTATTCTATATGCCAGGTGCATTCTTAGGAGCTATATCTGCAGATTACATTGGTCCAAGATTGACATTGGCTCTTGGTGTGGGTATTCAAGGTATAATTGGATTTGCCATGTCTGCATGTTTAAATAGTTTGAAAAAACATATTGCCGGGTTTGTTGTCGTTTTCGGTATCTTCACCACATTTGGTGAATTTGGTCCTGGTGATAACATTGGTTTACTTGCTTCCAAGACTTCCGCTACCGCAATCAGAGGTCAATATTATGGTATTGCTGCTGCTATTGGTAAAATTGGTGCTTTTGTAGGTACTTGGGTTTTCCCAGCGGTTCAAAAACATTATGCTAGTGAAACTAATCCAAATTTGCAATTACAAGTACCTTTTTATGTCAGTTCTGCCTTGTGTCTTTTCAGTGCTGGATTAGCACTCTTTTTCTGTCCACAAGTTGGTCAAGATGCAATTTATAAAGAAGATCATGATTTCGTACAATATTTGAAAGAAAATGGATTTGATATTAATTTGTTGGGTGAAGGTGGTGAAGTCTCTGAAACTAATCTTGAATCAGATTCATCTGATAAAGGAAAAAATGAAGAATTTAATGTTGATAACAAATCGGTATAATAAATGTTTTGCTCTTTCCTAGATTATATAACTGTATTTATTGTTTAATGTATGATTAATTGTAATAATTTTCAAAAACTAATCCTTTCTAAAGTATTACATACAGTGTGTTTCGAAATGAAGTTCGCCCCACAAAAATACCAAATTCGCTACCCCCATGTAATTAAAGTGGCTCACGAAAAAATCGAAGTTCGTCCCACGAATTTACGAATTTCGTAGGACTCACAGAACAAAAGTCGTACGAAAAAAATTCCAAGTTCGTACCATCGAAAGAGAGAACTTCGCGCCAGAAGTGTTATAGACGTTCGCCCTGTGAACGAAAAAAGTTCACTCCCACGTCCATATGAGTTCGCTAGCTAAGACTCAAGAATTCGCAATCTTAGTGACGAAGATTCGTCCTCCACAGACATACACTATATTTCAAGAAGGAAGATGCTAAAGTATGTTAGGTGGAAACCACGCTTCTGAAGTACGGTATGGACCAGTCAATAGTAATATCTTGTCTCTACTCATCGAGTAGTTGTGTGGCGAAAACTTGATATTAGAGAGCGAACTGCAGAGTCTCCTGTCACGTAGTGGTAAGTTATCTATTAAATGATGATGATTTGATAACTAACACGAGACAAGGGTTGATTTAGAGAGAATTTGTATTTGAATGAAAATGATAAGAAAAAGAATGAAGTTTAAATGTTGTGAATTTATATGATGAATAAAAAGATTGTAAGTGAAATCAAATAGGTTGGTGTGATTATTGGTTGATGCAC
>JAKTVG010000426.1:0-35405 GCA_030557085.1 Candida gigantensis
TTGGGTAAAAAGAAGGGTGGTGCTCATGCTGCTCACGCTGCTGAAGTTGCTGAAGCTAAAAGATCAAGAAAAGTTGAAAGAAAATTAGCTTCAAGATCTTCTGCTGCTGCTATTGAATCCGCTGTTGATTCTCAATTCGGTTCTGGTAGATTATACGCCGTTATCTCTTCTAGACCAGGTCAATCTGGTAGATGTGATGGTTACGTCTTGGAAGGTGAAGAATTAGCTTTCTACTTAAGAAGATTAACTGCTAAGAAATAAGCCAATTGAAAGAGGAAGCAATTAGTTATATTATATTTTGGGGGGTTTTTCATAGCATTTTATTCTTCGTTTATTATCAAAATATACAACAATAAAGAAGAGACGAATTTTAAATAAGAACTCTTAGGATATATCATGTATTTTATTTAGTTAATAATATTAAAAAGTATCAAAAAAAATGAAAGGAATAGGTACATCGGATTTTGGTAGCGAGATGAGTAGGACAACCGAGGCCAATTTCTACGTACATTACTACAATTGTTCACTGTTTAAAGTTCATAATTCATTTATTCATTCTATATCATTTCTATAAAGTATCTTCTATCATAAAAGTTAGTAATCCTTAAAACTAGAAGATAATTGTATAGTTCCATAAAGCATCAGCTAGAGGCATGTCGTTATCCTTCAAAGCAAACAAGGAGACTAAAAGTCCCCAAGTCACTCAGTACAGGTCTGTGTAAACATTTGATTCATCATTTTAGAAACTGTTATCCAATATAATTATAAAATGAACATACTGATTTGGAGAGTTGTAGTGATGAAGAAAGAAAAGAAAGAAGTGAAGTTCTTATAAAAATTTTTTCACTGCGACAACTTTTTTCACCAAGAGACGACAGACAAAACACAGAGAAAAAAAAGTAGTCACGTGACGGGGTGTGTTGAACCCTGAATTATAAAATCGTGACGTAGACGCAATGCTCCACAGTTTAGCGAGGTGAAAATGTAGTCATTCTTGAGGCTATGTAAGGTTCTAACTATGACGTGTGAATGAATCTTCTTGATCTTGAAAACGGTAACTGGTTCCGTGACCTGTCAAATAAAAAAAAATTATAATATTTCCGCTTCCTTGTGCTGTGGTTTGTTTTGATTTTGATTTTTGCCTCACACGAATATTATCTTGCTTCTTATCTACAACAACATTCAACTTTCTTTCCTTTCATATCGAAAATTTTCGTCTACTTTTCTTTCCCACCACCTTATCTTTCTAGCTTCTTTCAACTACAGGTTCTCTACACTTGGACATGTCTTCACCTGGCAAACATATAGCTATTCTAGTATTGCAGGATGATATTCCTAACGTTACTGAAAAACATGGAGATTTCGGAGACAACATCATTGATCTCTTGAACCGAGCAAATATAAATTACCCCATGATCAAATACCAACTACAAACCAACGATTTAGATACCGTTTATGCTGGGCTTAATTCAGCAATTGAATCTGGCTCAATTGCTGGGTTTGTATTGAGTGGGTCAACCAGTGATGCATTTGATACATCTCAAGCATGGATTCGACGATTAGATGAATTCGTAATCAATAAATTGTTTGCATTGACTTTGAAATTACCAATTGTGGGGATCTGTTTTGGTCATCAGATCATAGCTAAGAATTTGGGTTGTAAAGTAGGAAGAAATGAATCTGGTTGGGAAGCAGGTACGCATACCATTGAATTAAATCAAGATATTTTTCAATTGGAAGATACTCCCTTTTTACCTGCTTTATCCATTTTCAATAAAGATGCAAATAAAGAGATTATTCTTGATCATTTGAACTTGGTTGAGTCTCATCAGGATATTGTTCATGGATTGCCTACAGTGACTGGATTTGAGGATTTGTTGAGTATTGGATCAACAGTGAAATGTGGTATTCAGGGGATGATATCTAATAAGAGTTGTCCAATTAAATTATTGACGTTTCAGGGCCATCCGGAATTTACAACGGAGATTGAATTGGATATTTTGAAGAATGTTTTTAAACGTGGCGCTTTCAGTGAAAAAGAATATGAAAAATATAAGTATCAAACTACTAGTTTGAATAATCAAGGTGATTTGATCGGTCAAGTGATTGCGAAATTTCTATTATCTTGAGATAATATGGTGTTTGCTATTATTACTATTTAGAAATAATAATATATAAAATATATAGTACATTTGTTTTTTTATTTTTTGTTTTCCACTCCCCCCATTTTGTTTTTATTTTTTAACTATTCATCAAATAACTTTTTAGTTTGACTAACAATGGTAAATCCATTCAATTTACCACCTTTTTTACCATCATTAATACTTCTATTACTCAACTTTTCATTAATTTTCTTCATATCCAATAACCTAGATTCCAATTGTTTGACTTTTTCTTGTGCCAACCTCAATTCATTATTGTTATGCGATGTCAATTTATTAACAACCTCTCTTAATTCATCACGTTGAATCTTAAGACCTTGAATTTCTAATTGTGATTCACCAAAATCATCTGAATTATTCCTCGCAGCTAATTTTCTCTCTAAATTAGGTATAATATGAACTTTTAAATCAGAATTTTCTTTTAATAATTCATTATATTTTTCAATTAAATCAGGGTCGTGGGATTCATCATCAAGAAAACTGCGTCTTTGCATAAATCCACTAGATTTCTTTTCATATTCATTTAATTTATCTTCTAATTGATTAACCAAATCATTCTTAATCAACAATTGTTTATATAATTCAGTCTTTTCATAATTCAATTTTAATGGTGATGGAGTTTGTCCATGTTCTCCCAATAATGCATGCTCTTCACTAATGAATCTTAATCTTCTTTCTTTACTTAATTTTTCTTCTAAATCAGCAATTATTCTTGATTTTTCCGTGATTTCAGATGTCAATTCTTCATCTAATTTAGGTGAATGATGTGGTTGTGGATTACTCTTTAATTGATTCTCCAATGCTAATTCACGTTTAATTGAGGCTGCCAATTCAGTAGTCACCAATTCCAATTCATTCAATAAATCATTATTACAATTCATAATTCCCATTTCTGCTTTCGTGAAAGTTAATGGTGTCTTTGTTGGTGTTGGTAGTTGTTGCTGCTTTTTGTTTGAAGAAAAATCCAATGTTCCTAAACTACCGGTGGTTGAAGCTCTCTTGCCAAATGAAGGAGCTTTCGATGCTTGAGTCATTGATGAATTTCTAGATGATATAGTATTCATGGAAATATCACCTTCATCAACAGAACTACTTCTTCTGCTAGACTTGGAAAATCTCTTTAATATATTCTTAGTTCCATTCAATGAAAATGATGATCTTTTGCTAGCTGGTTGAGCAGGAACTGGAGGTGGAACTGGAACTGGAGCACCAGAAGACAATTTAGTACCACTGCCATATGAAGGTAAGAACATCTTCATCGATTCTCCACTAGATGAACGACGATTTAAAAATGATTTTGATGAACGATCCCTTCCAACATCTGCAATATCCTTTGTATCATTAATCAAAGAACTATACTTCCTTGGTTTATCTTCTGAAATTCTTTGTTCTTTAGGAATATCACGAATTGGCTCACTGAAATTTTCATAAAAACTATCATCATGTTTGGTATTATTTTTACTATCAGGTGCAGATGGTAAATCTTTTTCTTCTTGTTCTAATTTTTCAACAAATTTATGTGACACATTCGACGTTGATGAAGTAGGAGGTGTTCTTTCACCATTGGTATTACGTTCAAATACTCCATTATGATCAATTTTAGGATTTTCACTATCATCAGTATCGGAATTATTCAAATCTAATTTCAGCAATTTATCCGGTGTAACGGTTTCATAAACAGATGAAACCTCAGATTCATTTTCTTGAACCTCAGGTGAGGAGAAACGGTTAGCAGTAGTTGGGCTAGCAAACTTAGGAGCAGAATCAACTGATGGTGATCTGAAATTACTAAATGCAGTATTGGCCACAATATTTCTGATTTTTGGATTGGTGTCCAGAACATTACGGCTTCTCGTTTGATTAAACAAAGTTGGTATTTTCGTTGGCACACTCTCCTGTGACTCATCCGGAGTTTCAGACACTTCTCTACTAGTAGACGATTCTTCTTGAATAGTTGAATCTTCATATTCCAGAGCATCATTATCAACAGTTGGTGATGGGAACATAGATCTATTCAGCTGCATTGATTTTTGTGGAGATTTATGAGGTGACGTTATCTTAATTGATTTATTGCTTTTTTGTGGTGAATTGAAATCCAAAGCAGTGACAAATACATCATGAGTAGAACTCCTTGCATGGGCTCCCAATGCCTTGTAACCATCATTTGTAGGATTTGTTTCATCATCATCAAAATAAGATCCTCTGGTAGAATTGTTGACAGCATTAAAAGTAGGTGAGTGTGGAGCACTATTCAAATCCTCTTCTATTTGTCTTTGTGGGTACATTTCTTGATTCAAACTTGTTTCACTGGATTCTCCTGGTAATTTAGGCAACTCCTTCATTGAATTTTGAACACTTTCAGTTGAGCTCACTGATCCAAATTTCTCAACAGCTGGACTTACAGGTGGTTTCTTCCTTGTGAGTGATTTTTTACTGGATTTTGTTTGATCATCATTAAACAAGTTCAATTTACGAACTCTCATTGAATTGTTCTTCTTCAAAGTGGACTTCCGCGACAAAGCTGCTCCTGATTCATCTTGATCAAATCGGTAAACAATATCATCTTCAACATCATGCTTAGGTGGTTGTGGTTCGTGATCACTTTCAATACCGGGATCCAAACTATTAGCTCGCCCTTTAATTTGTGGTTGCGGTTGTTGAAACTGTTCTTCCTCATCATCTTCTTCAATTGCTTCTTGTAACGAGTCATTTGAGTTTTGGGGGTATTGTGGTTGCTGTGGTTGTAAGTGTGGTTGTTGCTGATTGTATTGTGGAATTTGTGAATACTGTTGTTGGTTGTAATGAGCTTGTGGTTGCTGATGTTGAGGAGGAAATTCATTTCTAGGTGCAAATGGTTGTTGGCCTGGTGCAAATGCTTGTTGAATTGGTTGTGCGTATTGCTGCTGTGGAGATTGCTGATATGGTTGCTGTTGCTGCTGTTGTGGAGGTTGCTGATATGGTTGCTGGTCCTGTGGTAGTGACTGGTATTGCTGTTGAGAAGGATTTGCTGGAACTAAATTTTGACTTCTCAATGGTGGTCCTTGATAACCCATCGGAGATCCCAGACCTCCTAATGATTTGGTTCTTGGATAATTCTTAGGCATACCCCCATTCATCATAGGCACGTTTCTTTGGCCATTGTTTGGCATTCCATCACTCATTAGGGACATTGTTCTCGGACCATTACTTGGCAGATTGTTCCCTATCGGCACTTGTTGTTGAGGGTAAGGACCGGTTCTTAACGACATGGCTCTTGGGCCACCAGCAGGGTTCATTTGCTGATACTGTTGTTGTGGATGAAATTGTTGTGGTTGACCATTATATCCCATTTGTTGAGGAAATGGACCAGATCTTATAGACATGGCTCTTGGACCTTGTGAGTTTAATGACATGGTCCTTGGGTTGGAATTTTGCATTGACATAGTTCTTGGTCCAGCAGCCCCTCCTGTCATATATTGCTGTTGTGGGAATTGTTGTTGCTGTTGTTGTTGTGGTTGCATCATCATTGGATTTCCACCAGCTAACGAATTTGCTCTTGCACCATTGATCATCGCTAGTTTCTTTTGTTGGTTCATTTGTTTTCTGTACTGCACATTGTTTACCTTTGATGCTGAAGCTGGTCCAATTCCACCCAACAACCCACCGTTTCCTAATGTTGGTATAATTGGAGCGGAGTCCATGGCTCTATGGGAATTAATACCATAACGTCCATGATCTCGCATGTGAGTGATATCGTCAAACGAAACGTTAGATCCATTAGTCAACTCCAGGATATCTGCACCAGAATCTTCATTAAAATTAGCTTCCATGCCTCCTTTATTTCTTCTAAAAAATCTGTTTACACCAGTCGATTGGGAAGTCATTGAAGACTTTCTCGAAGAATTTGGAACAATATTGGTATAACTGGAATTACTATTTGTTGTTAAAGGAGAACCTGCTGCTGGTAACGGTGTCATTATGTTATAATTATTTGTTGACGCTGAGGTCATCAGATTTGCTTGGGATCCAGCTGCGCCTGGCGCATATAAAAATTGTTGTTGTTGTTGCTGTATGTAAGCTGGTTGGTACCTGGCATTTTTAGAGGCTTGTTGTTGTTGGTATTGCTGTTGTTGTATGGATTCACTTAGTGTGTCGATATCTTGTTCTCCATCTAGAAGTTGTTGTCTTAAACGTGCTTTATTTGTTAAAGCAGCTGTACCTGCATCCATGATCAAATTTCTATCAAAATTAAAGGGTGAACTCTAAAAAGGTAATGTAGTTGGGAAAACCCACTTGCGAAATATGTTTTAAAAAACCAAGGAATAGTAGTGAATGTGGGAATAAAGAGAAACTCTTCCTTTCTGGTGGTAAAAAGAAGAAAGTTGTCAATAGGGTTAAAAAAAAAGTTTAGTTGACGGATTAACAAGGAAGCAAACAAAAAACTATAAAAAAAAGTTGCAAGACACGAAATCTCTCTCGTTCTTATTTCTTTTTAATTTCTGTTAGCGTGTAGTGCAATCTGAACAATTTCTCTATTAATAACTCTTTGTCATGAAATTGACCACCCCGACTGCACTTCACCATTTGCTTACCTGCTCCCTATCACCTCCGTCATGTCTACGTGTTGTCTTTCTTGCCCTTCCACTTCCACTTTTACTTTCTCGATTGTAGCTTGTAGGGAGTGGATAGAGTTCAAAGTGGAGACGGGGTGACAAGTGTGGTTATAAAGATCTGTGACACCTTGAAATCTGATACACCGAAAGACAAAGCCAGATCTTTTGTCCACTTTTTTCGTGTTGCTGTGTAACTTTTTTTTTTCTTGTCGAAAGAAAAGTGTTTGTGGTTAGTATACTGTATTACATTGGACGATATTATTGACGAATTAGAATAGACTTGCATAATGTTTAGGCTGCCTAACACATTTCGCGGGTAATTTGTTCTCTTTTTGTTTTTTTTAATTTCTAGAATTGGTACCCGATGGTCGTAAAAAAAAAGAGAGATGTGTGTCAATGAAAGGTTTTGTTATCAGTAATAAGATGATGCGTTGTTATGGCTGGTTAGCCCGTTTCTATTGTTATTTTCCGAGGTATTCTGTGATACCAAACCAATCTAAAAGGAATTTTAAAGTGTGTTGTTATTGTTGTTCCTATTAGATTCCACATAAGCCGACTCTCAGCAAGTATTTTGTATGTGTTGTGTGTTGTGTTCCTGAAAAAATAAAAAATAAGAAAAAAAAAAATTTTTTTTATTCATTCACCCTGAAATTTGAAGAGAGCTGTACCCTCTCTGCATTGTCTACCATACAGAAACTAAAAGAGCCAAGCCACAACAACACACAAACACCACGTTAACACGTATAAACAACTTCCAACGAAGTACCAACCACCGTGCCCACACACTCATCCGTAATCATTGTCAATACTACAGTTATAATCACATGTACATGTCATGCAAGACAAAATTTTCTAACCTTGATCGTGTAGAATGTTTGCAAGGGTGCAGGCTGTCCGCATTCACATTGCAGAGTATACAAAATTAGTTGCTCTTGTATGCCATTGGTCGATTCCTTTGCTATCGGCTATGGCCTAAAGAAATCAATAACGAACAAAAAAAAAGGAAAGAATTAGTTTCCCATAAAGAAAATCTAGACCTTTTCCATTAGTGTTTCCTGCAAGGCGACACGTCTCTTCAATAAAATTTGACAATTGATCGGCGTGAACACAAAGCCGGACATTCAGTATTTTACTGTCAATTAAGATTATTGTGTGCGTGCAAAATGGGGGATGGTTGCTCTTTCATTTGTAACAGTTTAGGGAGAGTAACAAGTTGATCTTCTCTCTCTTGCTCCTCTTTTCATTCAAACTAGCAACAATTTGAACAAGTTTCTTAAAACGCAATTCAATTATGAAGTTTTGCAGACGCATGGTGAAAAAGCAAGGAGAATTTTAAATTCATTAGTCACGTGTCCAGTTTAGTCCACCAAAATTAGTTCGATTTTCCTTTGTTTTGTGTCATTTCACGGCCTTAATTTTCTTCCGTTCCTGTTTTCCATCCCGCATCCGAATAATTCGGTGTGTTCCTGAAAGTTGAATGAGCGTGAGCTTGAATCCAATTGAGAAGGCATTGCACTCTACCATACCGATGTTGAGTGATATGATGTTTCCATACATTTATGATTTGCTGGCGATGATGTTTGGCAAAGTGTAATTGCAAATCTTATCTTTTCCGTTTTTTATCACCCCTGGAATTTAATTATTTTGTTTTGTGTAATTTTTTAATTTGCTGGTCCATTTTAGTTCAAAATTGGTACGTTTTTGGATTGAAAAATAAAATATGGGACCTAGATAAGATTACCATAACTCTAAATTGCAGAGTTGTCATGATTGGCTTGCAAGTACAATAATAGCCAGCGGTTCAAAATCCGTAATTATTTAAATCAGTATTTCAAAGCTAGAGGGAAGGGCGTTTTCAAATGGTAAGCTCGTTTAATAAGGTGTACTATATGATAAGTAACAGTCGTTGTGCATTCCTGTAACCAAACATAATGACTCGGGGACGAAATTTATGAATTATAACCATGTTTTAAACAATGCTTGCCACTGTTCCCCATATTTGATGATATGCCTCCTTGTCTTTGTTTTGGGGGTAGTGGGATAATAGTTTATTCAAACTTGTGATCTAATCAACAAGATTAAGTCACGTGCCAGTATACTTAAATCCGAAACGTTCACAAAGATTTTCTCGATATAGTAAAAGATGACTTGGCCACATTTTTCATTTGCCATGTGTCGATTGTTACCTCCGCATTGTGCATTCAATTAGTAATCAATAAAACTACTGGAGATTACATGGTTGGTACGGCTGATCCATAATAAAGTATTGAAATTCCCAACTTTTCCTTTTTTTTTTACAACTTTTCAATCTACTCAACAGTGAACAACGCTAATTAAACATGACTCAACTGACTTATAAAAGATGGGCATTCAGGAACGGTAGCTCCCCATTAAGAATTATTAATGACAAATTTGATTTTGAAACTGATGCCAAAGGAAACTATATAATTCCCGAAGATGATATCTTAGTCAAAGTTCATTATGCTTCAATTAATCCAGTCGATGAGAAATTATACCATATCATTTATTTCCCACCATTTACTGAACATGGGATAGGTAAAGATTTCAGTGGAGAAATTGTAGCACTCGGTGCTAATGTTAATGAGTTCCAAATTGGAGAGTTTGTTCAAGGTTTCCATCCTGGAGTCACCTCCAACGATGGTACATTTAGTCAATACTTGTTAATCAACACCAAATCATTCTTCAAGACAGAAATTGCAAAAGTTCCAGAGAATATCAACTTAAAGGAAGCAGCAGCCTGGCCATTGGTCTTGGGAACGGCATTGAAAGTTATTGGTGACTATCCAATCAAGGGTAAAAAAATCTTAGTTCTAGGTGGTGCTACTTCCGTGGGCAGATATTTAGTACAATTATTACGTATTCAACAAGCTGGTGAAGTCGTCGTTAGTTGTTCCCCTAGATCTCAAGATTTAATCACTGAATTAGGAGCCACGAAGATTATTAATTACCGTGAAAGTGTATTGAACCAAGTATTGGAAAACGCCAAGGATAAGCCATTTGATTATATTTTTGATGCTTGGGGTGGTGATGAATTGTTCCCACATATAAACCATATTTTAGTGAAACGTGGTGTGTTTCACACCATTGTTGGAGATGATCCTCATGCTTTCTTTAAAAGTACCGGTTTATCATTTTTCAGGACCGCTTTGAGTTGGTTGGGGTTATTGGGTTATACTTATAGTTATATTTTGTTAGGTCTTGGAGCTTCTGGATGGATCGATAAAGCTCAAAAATATGTCGCCAGTGGACAAGTTAAAATATTTATTGATAGAGTCTACGAGTTTGATCAATTAAAAGAAGCGCTTAAATTTAATGCCACTGGGACAGCTCAAGGTAAATTGATCCTCAAAGTCGACGAGGAATCCAAATAAGTTTTGACTTTACTTTATATATATATATGTTTCAATTGACGTTTATTTTACTATTTAAGCACCATTAAGTTGCTGTATTGTATCAACAATTGTTTTCTCAAAAGGAACAAAATCAAACCCAAGTATTGTGTTTGTTTTATGCATGTCAGTCTTGATACAAGACTTTTTAATAAGCTCTTCGCTTCTTTTCAAATCCCCATTTGGGACATCAGCACTCGGGAAGTTTTTCTTAACCAAATATGCAATCAAATCATTGGAAAATGCATCATTAATTAAAACCAAACGTTGATTCACAGCTTCATCACTTTCAAACCCCACTAAATGAGCTTTGGCAACATCTCTAACATCAATGCATCTACTAGCATATTGTGGAATTTCATCATTAGGTTTCAATTGGAAAATATCATTAATCATTTCATTCAGTAAATTCAATTTATCCGCTGATCCAAAAGCCTGCGGTCCCAAAACCAAAGTTGGGGTGATCACACAAACTTTAAAATGAGGATCTTGAGTCTTTGTAAATTTCCAAACTTCTTCCTCTGCTGATTTCTTCGAATATGCATACCCAGCATACGGATTAGTTAACGCTTGTTCCAAAGTGACTGAATTCCAATCCTGTTCAGTATAGTATTTGTCATGATCAAAGTTTGATTCCAGAACAACAGCAGTAAATGAAGAAGTCATAACAACACGTTTGATCTGGTGTCCATGTTTTTGAATTGACTCCAAGGCATTTTTTGTTCCTTCTCTTGCTGGTTGAATCACTTCTTTTTCAATATCATCAGCTGAAAAAGTCACAGGAGATGCAGAGTGAATGAATACAGAAACATCAGGATTCGAACGTAATGCTTCGTCAAATGCCCCAGGAACACTTATTTCTGGAACAACTTCATATTTGAATTTATCTGATTTGATGGTTTTTTCTAATTGTTTCCCCTTGGTATCTGACCTAACTGACCCTATAACTTTATATCCCTTAGCTAAGAGTTGTTGAATTATATGTTGAGCTATGAAACCAGTGGCACCGGAGACAAAGACTGTTGTAGTATTTTGAGATGACATGCTTTAAGTGAAAAGTGCCAAACGATGGTGAATTGAAGGATTGGAATTTTTTGGGGTCCATTTATTGCGCACCGAATATGGTTGCCCCGATAATTTTTCCGGCTTGCGGAGTTGGCCTGGAACCTTATTATTGGATGCAAAACAACTGTAACTACTCTTCTACAACAGTGAATAACAGACAAATAAATAAAACCACTGTATTAATCTAACTTCACAATACATTTTACATACATATTCTAAGCATCATAAATTTGTTGAACAGATTCAACAACAGACTGTTCCAATGGGATCAAATCAAATCCAAGAATCTTGTTGGTCTTGGAGTTGTCAACATTACTAGCCAATTCTTTAATATTAGCTGCACTTCTTTCCAAATCACCATCTGGAATTTTAGCATTTGGAAAATTCTTCTTAATCAAATGGGCAAGTAAATCACTTGAAAACTTTTCCTTAAATAAAATCAATCTTTGATTGATTGTTGCATCATTTTCAAAGGCAACCAAATGAGCTCTAGCTACATCTCTTACATCAACAAAGCCACCAGCTACTGGAGGAATTTTACTGTCAGGTTTTAATTGTGCCACTTGGTTAACTATTTCAGCCAGGAGATTCAATTTTGATTTATCTTTAATAGCATAAGCTTGAGGACCAAACACAAACACAGGATTAATTACAGATACTCGGAATTGAGGAGATTCAGTCTTGACAAATTCCCAAACTGTTTTCTCTGCTACTGTTTTAGAATATGCATACGCAGACAGCCCGTTGCTTACACCTTCTTCAAAAGTTACTGGGTTCCAATCTTCCTCAGTGTGAACTTTAGCAAGATCTTTTTTTGAGTAAACAGCCGCAACCGAGGATGTTACAACAACACGTTTAATTTGAGAACCATAAGTTTTAATAGCACTCAAGGCATTCTTAGTACCTTCGATAGCAGGGGTAATGATTTCTTTGGCAAAGTCCTTAGCTTCAGTAGTAACTGGTGAAGCAGCATGAATAAAAGTAGTAATCTCAGGGTTAGATTCTAATGCTTCGTTGAAAGCACCAGGGGCACTAATGTCAGGAACAACTACAAACTTGAAGTTGTCAGACTTGATATTTTGTTCAAGTTCTTTACCCTTTGCTTCGGATCTGACTGATCCAATAACTTTGTAGCCCTTAGCTAATAATTGTTTGACGATATGTTGGGCAATGAATCCAGTAGCACCGGAAACGAAAACTGTTGAAGAAGTAGTCATTATTGTTTGATTTTGTTAATTGATAGGTATATGTCAAGAGAAAAAAGTTCAAGCAAGAAGCGGATCATGCGTCCTATTTATACCTATAACTGTGGTGGCCCATCCACCATTGTCATATTTAAAATTTCCACAATTTCCAAGGGATACTGTGTATTACTAATATGAACGCGGGTTTTCCTTCAAATGTTTCTATAACTCCGTTTTACATAGTTCCTCGAAAGCTTAAAATGGTGATTACGATATCAGTACAAAGAGCCATTGCGACCGTGGCTCAGGGGGCGAAGTGCAAGGAAAGATAACCACCATAATTTTGAAAGTATGGCGGCTGCACTGCCAAAAACGGATTTTGTCGAGTATAGTCGCACGAACGAGTGCGGTCTTAAGCGGCGATACCAACTTGCTTACGCGATCGGCTGGGGATTATTTCCCGAACAATTTGCCAATACCCGAAGGATGTCAGCGCTGGGGATTCTTAAAGGGTCATACTTCTAAGGATGTTAGACTCAATAAATGAAACTAGAGAGAACTAGTAATTGAATACCTGTACAAGGATTTAAAAGAATATGTTTAATCAATACCTATATATCCACACTCTATAAGCTACTACTACACAATCTCATGTTGCCTTAATGAAACATTCATAGAGTTAAGCTTGTGACTTGCTTTTCCTATTAAATGATACATGATCAACAACAACTCCAACAATATGATATCTCTTTTTAAAAAACTTAGTCCAGTCATCAATGATCTTTTGTTGTTTCTCAGTCAAATCATCAGTATACCAAGTATCTTCAGGATCTATGTCAGGCAATTGTAATTTATTTAATCCTAGTAATCTCCCCACATCTTTTCCAACCAACTTGTGGTAGGCCTTTCCTGGACCATAGCTCTTGGAATTTGAGGTGACATCGTATATATATCCTCTTATTCCAACATACAATTCTGGCTTATCGGTTCCATTATATTGCAATAATTGTGAACGGGTGAAAATTGGCAAATCCTTTATATCTATCTTTTCATTATTGTCGAATATCTCTGTAGAGTCTTGATCCTTGGCTCCAAACATCTTGGGTTGATTGAATAAGTAAAGATGAAAGAAGGAAAAAGAATGGAGTGGATAATGATTTTTTTGATAGTTGTGGATGTCCAGTCCAGTGACTGTGAAATTTTTCTTCACACAATCGGGGAGTAAGTCACGTTTTTTTTTCTTATTGTCAATAAAGTTTGAACGTACCAACTGAATTATCAAAGTTTTTCTATTGAGAAGAGCACCGATTTTTCAACAATATAAAGCTCATACTCTGCAGCAACTAATGGTATAAAATGGTACGTCAATTATTTTACGATTTAATTATACTCAAATAGCAAAGTACTAACATATACCTTTTCTAGAATGATAGTACAGAGAAGTATCCACCAAACATACAGAAATTATTTCAACCAAAACCTCCATTTCCATATATACAACCAATAGACTACCCACCAGAAAAACGGACTCTGAAACCAATCTCACCAATATCATTACTCAAGGAACAGATTCAAAAATATGTATCTACAGAACTACCGCAACACGAATCAAAAGAAGTCACATCCACCAAAAAGATCTCAAAAGTAACGAAACACAAACAAAAACAAAAGCAAGCTCAATTGAAAAGAGAAGCCAAAGAACAAGATTATGATAGACAATGGAGGGACTGGAATGATCCTGCACTATTTGCCAAACAGGAACGTGAATTCATGAAAGATCCTTATAGAACAGTATTTATAGCTAGGTTAGATTATAGCCTTACTGAATTGGATATTTCTGGAGCATTTGCAAAATATGGGGTTATTGAATCTATAAGAATAATAAGAGACCGAGAAGGGAAATCAAGAGGATACGGATTTATTGTATACGAAAGAAGTCCCGATGCACAGACTTGTGTTGATGATCTAAGCCGCACAGGCTTGAAATTGGGCAATAGAACCATCTTGGTGGATATTGAAAGAAGTAGGATACTAAAGAGCTGGAAGCCTAGAAGACTCGGTGGTGGCGAAGGTGGAAGAGACTATGTGAAAGAAGGAAGAGTACATTCAGTTTCCGGAACAGGTAGAAGAACAACCATTGCAAATAATCCTGGCTACAATTCTGGGCCACCACCACCATCATCCTACCAGCAACCACAAGTACAGGATCATTATTCACAACGATATGATTCTAGAGCACAACCGACAGTGAGACCTGCTGCACCATCAATAAGAGATAAATATGCAAAATACTCTTCCACTACCGATTCTGGGGCACCAACTCCAATGTATAGCTATAAATCTTCTGGAAACGACAGGTCAATAAGGAATATAAGACGGAGAGATTAGCTAAATAGGCAAAGTAAATACAAGTATTATATAAAATTTTGTAGTTATAAAGTAATGTACTCTAGTTCCAAAATTAGTGTCGCAACCAGCGGTTTCAGAAACAAGGCCAGACACCAGAGAGAGGAAAAAAAAAATAAAATCCTGTCAGCTCTTGTTGTTTTTTCTCGTCCTTCTCTTCTGTCAATTTTTCGGGAGTCAGTTTCAGTTTCAGGTCAGATTTTTATTCTTCTTTGTATTCACTAATTTCTTGACAAACAAACAACAAATCTTCCAACACTTATTAGATACAATAGCATACAGAAAGATACATATACCAACCAATGCCAGACGAAAGTCCCAGTAAAAGAAAAATAGATTTAGAAGAACTGCCTTCGATTCTATTGAAGAGAACAAAATCAATTGCTCAAGATGATTTAAGACAGTCGGTAGTAAAAGAAGTTACCCAAGCTTTTGAAGAAAGACTTCTGAAATTGGAATCAAGAATTTTGCATTTGGAAAAGCAATTGTTGAGTGATGATGATGAAGAAGAAGAGACGATAAAAGAAGAAATACAAAAACCAGAAATACAAAAATTAGCAATCGCTAAACCAGAAACCGATAAATCAGAAATCATTGAACCAGAAACCGATAAATCAGAAATCGATAAACCAGAAATCCATAAACCAGAAAGAAAACTATTGAACAAGGAACCACCTCCTCTTCCTAAAAGAAAAGCAACGTTTGGAGCCAATTCTTTCGGTTTCTCACCAGGTAAAGTGACTCCCTTGAATTCATTCAATGATTCCAATACTGTTCCCAATAGCCCCAAACCAGTGTTTGGAGCAACTACATCATTTGGTAACATGGAACGATCAACCAACGCAACCCCTGAACAAAGACTTGAGGTAAAGTCAGCCACAGTAGTGACAGGGAAACCATCACCGTCCTCGGCTCCAACATTTGGATCTGCTTTTGGTTCAAATACTAGATTTACCAACGCGTTTCAAGACTCGCTAAAGAAAACGTCGTTCCTTGATAAAACTTCCGAAGATGGTAATGATGATGGCAATGACAGTGGAAATAGTAATGGTACCGACAATAATAAAGATAGTGAAGATGACAAGAGTAATGGCAATAGTTCGGGAAACGGCAATGCTATTAGTATCTCGTCCAAACCACAAGAGTATAAGCAAGTAGATCTAGCTCCAGTGGAACAAACCACAGGGGAAGAGGATGAAGCATCTCATTTCAGTTGCAAAGCTAAGATATTTGAATTAGATTTTTCAAAGATTGCAGAAGGTTGGAAAGAAAGAGGAGTTGGTCCATTGCATTTAAACCAATCAATAGCAGACCCTGCACAAGTAAGGTTAGTTATGAGATCACAAGGGCTATTACGAGTCGTTTTAAACTATAAAATTAAGCCAGACACTGAACTATTGAAAGGATTAGAAGCAAGCTTAACACCAGGAAAATATCTTCGTTTGAATTCAATTAACTCGGCAGGTACACCAATTCAATACTTGTTAAAATTTGGATCAGAAAAATTACGTGACGAATTAATAGAGAAGATTGATGGTTTAAGAGCAGAAACCAAGGAATAGATCTGTAGCTTTATTTATATAAATTGTACAAAAAAGACAACAGCTTGAATATCAAATGTATATTAATAATCACTTTTTCACAAATGCAATGCTAACTACTGTAGATCCTTTGACTCCACCAAATTGAAAGCTTGGATAATTTATTTCGTCCCAAACCTTTAATGCTGTGTTCTTTGTAATGATTTTTAGAAGCTCTTCCTTAGTGAAGTTACATGACGTGATCAATAGTATAGATCCATTATCCATCATTTGCTCTACTTGTCTTGCATATACTTCCATTCCAATATCATTATTGAAATCCAGTAGCGGATCTTGATTCAATGCTATAGCATCCAACGTTCCTTTATCCAACAATATGTCGTATTTTGTATGTAAAAACAGGCAGTCTTTTTGCAACAAGTCGACTTGAGAAAAAGTCACATCTAGATCAGAATATTTCTTTGTAGCAATTCCTTTGGCAAACTCTACGGAATCCGGTGAATAATCGATCCCAGTATATTTAAACAGTTTATCGCCTTCATATTCTTCATCCAAATCTTCCAGCAATTGAAACAATAAATGTCCGTTTCCTGTTCCTAAATCCAAATAAGAAATTGTCAGTTTGCATGATATTTCCTCTGGTAATTCATCATCATTTAACTTATCAATTATAAATTGGATCATTTTAGATTCAGCATCTGAATCATCAAACCAACACTCACCTGTATCTTCATCATTATCATCGAAATTTTCTCTTTCTTTCTTGTAGAAATTGTTCCAACTAAAGAAAAAGGTCAGTATTCTTTCATGTTAAATAAAAACCACAATTATAATACATACTATTCTTGAGTCCCTAGCTTGGAGGAATTTAATCGTATCTCTTCAGTCATTGTCTTCTTCACATACTGGGGATGAGAATGAAAATTTTGAAACCAGTGTGGTAAAAATCCCGCGCAGTACGAGTACCACCAACTTCGAAAAATTTAAAAAAAAATATTTCCTGAACAGGACCGCGTCTTGCTTATTTGGCAAAACGTACCTTTATTCATATAGCATTACAAGATTTACAAATGGCTGGTGTTGCAACTGTTATAGATTTGACGACCGACGATATAAATGACCCTGAGATTCTTGAAGACAATGAGGCTCAAGAAATAGAGGAAGATTCACCTATTGATGAAAAAACACAACAAGAGTATCGAGTATGGAAGAAAAATGCACCATTCTTGTACGATTATTTATCAACAAACTCATTACTTTGGCCGTCATTATCAGTCCAGTTTTTCCCTGATGTCACCTACTTAACAACTCTGGATAATGTTAATAACAATCCCAACAACAATAACAATAGCAGCGAAGAAGAAGTAATCGCACAAAGATTATTACTCGGAACATTCACATTGGGCCAAGCGATTGACCATATCTCCATTTTACAACTTCCTAGTTTCAAGAACCTTAATCAGAATATAAAGATCAGTAAATTAGATTTCAACCCTGAAAAAGAGGAATTAGAAGTATCTACCCCATCATTGAATAAAATCAAAGTGTTGCAAAAGATCAATCACCTAGGCGATGTAAACAAAGTGAAATACATGCCTCAGAAACCAAATATCCTTGCGAGTTCGAACAGCATAGGTGATCTAGTAATCTATGAAAGAACAAGACATAAAAGTTTTAAAAACACAATACTTGATGACACCGATTTAAGTAAAGTCCAAATTAGGTTATCAAATAAACACATCCCTTCATCAGCTGATATTTTTGCAATTGATTGGAATAGAAATAAGGAAGGGCTTTTATTGAGTGCCGATATGAACGGAATGATTAATTTATACGACTTGACAAAGTACGAATCAGAAACTTTGAATGAATCTCAGTATTGGGAGAATAACGCTATTGGTATAAACGATATTGAATGGTTCCCGACTCATGATTCGTTGTTCGGTATTGCTGATGATAGCGGGATGGTAAAAATTCATGATTCTAGAAAGGATGATTCCATCGTCTACGAGAAAAATATTGGTGACAGTGTGAACAGCATTGCGTTTAATTCTGGATATGCCAGTGGATTTGCTACAGGTGACAGCCGTGGTGTTATCAAGACCTGGGATCTCCGAAATCTAGATACTCCAATTAGTGAACTCAGTACTCATTCAGATTCTATCACACAGTTGAAATGGCATCCGAAATATCACAATATCCTAGGATCATCATCCACAGATCATCTGGTCAAGTTGCATGATATAGCGAACGAGTCAACTATATTTTCACATTTAGGTCATATGTTAGGGGTCAATGATTTCGACTGGTCATTAGCAGACGACTGGATGATTGCAAGTGTGGCTGATGACAATTCTTTACATGTGTGGAAACCAACACATACAGTAACAGATCGATTTAAGTAACTAGTGTAATATAATATATAAATATATATTGAATAGTTTTGTTCTTTTTTTATTTCATTTTGAACTCGTCATTGTATAAAATCTATCTATTTTTTACCAAACAATTTTTCAATTTCACTAAGAGATTCAGTTAAAACTTTATCTTGGAATTTTGGATTTTCAATTTCTTTGTTAACCTTGTCAATAACTTCCTTGGCCAATTGTTCTTGTTCCAATTGTCTTTGTTGGTTTTCAAATCTGACCCAAGAGTCCAAAACTGATTTGGCTTCGTTAGCAACAGCTAATTTTTGTTTCAATTCAAATGACTCAGCTTCGAATTTAGCAGTTTCTTTAGATAAAGCAAATAAATCTTCAGTGGTTCCAACAACGTTTTTCAATTCTGCAACAGATTCAATTCTCTTGTTAACAGCTGCAATATGGTCAGTTCTTGCTTGGTCTAATATACCATTGACTTTTTTGATTTCACCGTCAGCCCATTCAGTGTACAATGGTGCAACGAATTTGACAACTAAAGCTGAGAAAATGGAAAAGGTGACAACCAAGATGGTTTCATCGTGTATAATAATCAATCCATTAGAAATAGCATAGACGGCAGCTGCGGCACTACTAGCCAAGATACCAGTCTTGGATAACAAGCTGGTACCTGGTAATGCATCAATGATGGAATTGGCTTTTTGTTTTGGATCAACTGGGGTAGACATGTATCTCAAACCAATTGGGGCTGGACGGAAAGCCATTCCCATAGCTGGGCGAACACTTCTCAATGCAATTCTGTTAATCATAGACATTATGGGAATAGTTATTACGTTGATTTATGAAAAGTTTTCAAACACTAATGAATTTTTTCCCGTTTTTTCTCTCACCCTTTTTCCATAGTGCTAATTTTTTTTTTCTGTTTGGTTGTTCGGGGACTCAACAAAGAAAAGCGAGAAACAAATTTGATTGGAAGATACTAGATTACCCAATTGGGAAATAACTACAAAGTTTAGCTACATAACTTACACACTTATGAATCCTGAACAAGATTTTCTTGAATGATCTTATTAATTGCCCTATTGGTTCTTATCTCAGCTTTATGATAATACATTTTTAAATCATCCTTCAAGTCTTTAGTATAGGATATTTTATTTTCCAGCTGAGTGTCTTCGTCTTGTTCTTCAAATGCTGATGCAGCTTCATTGTGAGCCTTACTTAGTATATCATTAAAAATTCTCTGTGACACAGCTTCTACGGTTTCTCCATTTGATAACTGTAGTGTCGGTAGTTCAGAGGGGGTTGATTCTTCTTGTTGTTGTTGTGTAGGTAGATCGATTTTCTCTTGTATTTCATTGGATTCTATTTTTGGGACATTATCTGACTTTTCTGATACTGGGGTTACCAGCGTCAGTATCTCATTTCTATTGGATCTGTTCTTTCTTAAGAGAGCTAACCTTGCCTTTCTATCTTCGGACATATGGGCAGTCTTTAAACGTGATTTCTGGGGCCTATCTGAAAGTAAGATTCACAATTTTTTTTTCTGGAGCTAAAAGACGGACGCTGTTGCAAAGTTTTTACAATCGTTTACTCCTACTACAGATATTGCAACAAATGTCATTTTTAAGCAATCTACAGCAGTTTCTTGAAACTGACGATACATCTGATAATGGTATATAGTCACCCTACCGGATATTTCAATTATCTTCGGATAAATTACTAATCAATTTGAAAAGATAACGATAGCGAGATTACCCCAAAAGTGGTAGAAGTTACTTATGATACAAGCAACGATGAGATTATTGAAATAAGAAGGGAACTTCCCAGCTTAACAACGACAAACAATCAATTAAGGACGGAAATAGTATCAAACACACCTGTGCAGAGAGAGTACAATAATACACCTCGCAAACAATTTGTTAGGTCAATTACAAACAGTACCAGTCAAAAACCGCCCATCAACATCAGCCAATGTTCTTATTCAAATTCAGAGCTTTCAAATCCAATTCAAAGTTCCAATAAACAACAAATCGAGTTAAATCTTGCAACAGATGTACTTCCTGATGATCAAAAATGTATTTTTCCTTTTAGAAAGTTTAACAAAATGCAATCGAAATCGTTTGACCCTATTTATAACACTTCAAATAATTGCGTTATTAGCTCCCCAACTGGTTCAGGAAAAACCGTTTTATTTGAATTGGCTATTTTACGGGAACTTAATCAAAATCCTGAGGCTGATCTTAAGATTCTTTATTTAGCTCCTACAAAGGCATTGTGCAGTGAAAGGTTGGATGATTGGAGTAAGAGATTTTCCAGTTTAAATATTACAGTCGGTATATTGACGGGAGATACAACTTACAGAGAAGCAGAAAATGTAAGAAAATCAAATATTATAGTTTCTACACCGGAGAAATGGGATATGATAACGAGGAAATGGAATGATTATTCAAGACTATTTGGATTGATTAAGTTGCTACTTGTCGATGAGATACATATCTTAAAAGATTTAAGAGGCTCAACATTGGAAGTAGTGGTTACAAGAATGAAAAGGATATGCATTGGATTGCGAATATTAGCCATTTCAGCTACGGTTGCGAATGCCAAAGATATTTCAAAGTGGATTAGATTGCACGATGACTCAGGTCTTCCAGCAGAAACTTTGTTTTTTGGTGAGGAATATCGGGCTGTACAGTTGTCAAAAATCGTATATGGATACAGACCAACCAGTGAGAACGATTTTCAGTTTGATACGCTATTGAATACAAAATTAATAGAAGTTATTAGTCAGCATTCGAAGGGGAAATCTGTGTTAATATTTTGTGCAACCAGGAATAGTTGTCAAGCAACCGCCAAACATTTATATAATAATACCATCGAGAATACAATAACACTGGATCTCAAATTAAAAGATCGTGATGCAGCCAACTATGCTACGAAGGGAATCGCGTATCACCACGCAGGATTAGTTTTAGCCGATAGGAAGATAATAGAAAGTGCATTTTTAAAGGGAAAGCTCAAAATACTTTGCAGTACTTCAACTTTGGCCGTTGGTATTAACTTACCTGCATATTTGGTAATTATTAAGGGAACCAAGTGTTGGGCTGAAAGTTGCTTTCAAGAATATGCTGAAATCGACATTTTGCAGATGGTGGGTAGGGCTGGGAGACCTCAATTTGAAAATGAAGGTGTTGCGGTAATCATGACTACTGCAAATTTGAAGCCAAAATACGAAAGATTGATTCAAGGTAGCGAAAAGGTAGAAAGTAGTCTTCATATGAGTTTTCCAGAACATTTGGCAGCAGAAATTGCCGTTGGCGTAATAAAAAATGTATCCGATGCATTGATTTGGTTGAAGTCTACCTACTTATATGTGAGATTTTTAGCCAACCCGGCGTACTATGCTTTGAAAATTCCGAAAAGTTCTGATCTTGAGGATACGTTGTTCCTGTTTTGTCGTGAACAATCACGAGCCCTTTTTGAAGCAAAGTTAATTACTATGGACGAAGAACAAAACTGTAAGATAACACCATATGGCTATTCAATGACTATGCACTACATTTCATTTGCCACCATGAAAAATATGATAAATTCGGGACCTCACTTATCTATCAACGAAGTGCTTAAGCTAATATCTCACTCCTCCGAGTTTGTTGATTTGAAATTGAAACATCAAGAGAAGCGATTATACAAAGAAATCAACAATTCTTCAATTCTTCGATATCCATCGAAACTGAAGGAACTTAAACATAATGATAAAATATTACTAATTATACAGTTTGAGTTGGGTGGATTGGATTTTCCCAACTACAGTGGTGCCATGAAATTGCATTCCAGCTTTTTGGGAGATAAGTTTTATGTATTCAAGCACGTTTACAGAATTGTAATGGCATTAATTGACGTATTCATAGAGAAGAAGGATGCTAAATCATTGCAGAATCTGACTTATTTATTGAGATGTATAAATGGTAAATGCTGGGAAGATTCGCCCAACGAGCTTCGACAACTTGATGGGATTGGGCCAGCGAATGTGAAGAAGTTTTGCAATCACAATGTATTATGCCTAGAAGATGCTCAATCATTAACAAATTCTCAAATTGAGTATTTTTTGGGACTTAAAACTGGTGCTGGAAATAAGATAAAGAAGAACATAATGGCTTTGCCCAAGTTGGAATTGTCATTTGTATTGGAAGCCGATGAGTTAGCGGAAAGCAAAACAAGCGTCAAAATCACATTGTGTATAACAATCGATGTCGTAAATGCCCAGACGGCAACGACTTGGAAAAACAAATTGATCTACATACATTTAATTACAGATACTTCAAATGGTGACTTGTTGGATTTTAGAAGAATTCCCGTGAGTAAGTTCAGATCTTCAGGATCCAAATCTTTTCAAGTAACTACTTCCATCAACGATTTGAACACGATTTTTAATTGTCATGCTTCTGCTGATATAGTTGCTAGTGTTAAAAGCAGCAAGACTATTTCGATTTACCCACAATTGAGTAATTCTACAATAAAAAATTTTGTTCAAGAAATATCTGATGATTCTGGTTTGAGCTCTTTGGATGAAGATAATTTATTTGGATTGAAAGTAAGGAACAGGAAAGTCCCAGATAGCAAAACCAATTCTGTCGATGAAGGCATTAATTTGGAGGTTGAAGAGATATCAACCGTGGCCACCCCATCAAATGAAAAGACAACAGACGGACGGAAAGTGTTGCCAAATGGAAATTATGAATGTAACCATGCCTGTAAAGATAAACTGAAATGCCGCCATTTGTGTTGTCGTGAAGGACTACCTCCCAAGATGGTCAAACGGAAAAATACAGAGGAAAGCAGTACCAATCATATTCAAAGCACCGCTCTGCAAGTACAACCTATTCATGATAGTCTTACAGAAGAAACGCCGTTGGTGGTGCGTGATGAGGCAGAGAAGATTACTTTGGACAAGCCAGTAGCTCCCAGGGTTTTTATATCGAAAAAAGGTAAAAAACCATTCAAAAGAACTATATTTGATGATTCTGACCCCGAAGAGATCGAACTGTCTGATTTAATAGTGCAACCAGTGGAGGACGAGAAGAAGATAGTAACCCAAAAACCCGTCCCTAAAAAGATTCTGATACTACCCAAAGGCAACATGCCATTGAAAAGAAGTTTATTTGATGATTCAGATCCCGAAGATGCCGAAATATTTGATTTTATACCAATAATATCCCAAACAATAGAGAAGAAGAAAAAGGAAACGAAAAAGAAAAAGATAAGTAGAGTTTTCAGTATTGAAGATGATGAAACCGATCCTCCAATGAAAGAATGTGTACCAGTTGCCACTTTAGAAAACAAACCTTTAGAAGATATAACAAATCGGAGTGATAAATTGAAGAATGGTTCGTTATTCTGCCAAGACGATACTTTTGAGAACATGGCACTAGACAAAAGTATAAGCCAAAACGACTCTTTGTATGATGGGAAATTTGAAGAAGAACAACCGATTACAAATTATGCGGCGAATAAAAATGAAGAGGTATTTACTATTGATGATTCTACCAGTTTTGAGACTGACAAAAATATTATAGCTACGCCAGATACTGGATATATTCCAGAAAAAGAATACAATAAGCAATTGTTACAAGACATCCTTGGCTCTGATATAGAACTAGATTTATGAAAATATCAGCTATTTTTTAATAAACTGTACTAAAACAATAAATGTTGCTTGTATGAAATTATTCGTGCATTAAAAAAACTATACTTTATTCATTGTTTTCCTTTCTTCTTTAAATTTTGTTGATCTTTCTCTAATTCTTGGTTTCTTTACTTTACCTTTCTTTAAACCCTTGATTCCTTTAATTCCTTCACCCTTAGTGGCTCTTTGCCCTTCCATAATAATCTTCTTTGCTTTACCCACAGTCGATCTATCAGCTTTACCCAACACTGATTGAGCTCTTCCCAATTTTGTTTTTTGGGAATCATTCAATTTTTGATTAGTTCTTTTCTTTTTCTGATTATCGAAATGGTTTGGTGACATTAATGATGGTTTAGCATTTGATTTTGCTCTTGAAATACGTAATTTCCTTCCCTTCTTTTGTGTGCCGGTTGTTTCCAATGGTTTTTCATTCAATAATAATGCCTTGTTAACAGATAACGAGTCTTTGAATTGAACCAAGGCAAAACCTTTACCCAAATTGGTTTTGGAATCACGAATGATTCTTACTGATTCAACGTCATTTTCAAGTTTATCATTGAAATATTTCCATAATGTTTCTTCTTTTTCTTCAAAATCCAAATTCCCAACAAAAATTGTTCTTTTATTATCTTTAGGAGCAGGATGAGATACATGATCTACTCGAAGATGATGATCTTCAAAAACAGTAGCATTTAATTCTTTAGCGGCTATTGATGCTGCTTTTTCTTTATAAACAACGTAAGCATTGACTGAATCTCTGGATTTATGTAAATTTTTCTTTGCAAATGCTACTTTTCTAGGTAAATTTTCATCAAATGAAATTGATCTATATCTAATTGATTCAATTTTCCCATAATGCTTGAATAAGTTTTTGAAATCTTTAGCCATACGTTTGGAAGTAACGACATCCGCAGGAACATTACCTATAAATACAGTTCTATCGGCTTTTTCCAATTCTTGTTCTTTATAATCGATAGTTGTTGCAGCCTTTGATTTCTTTGATTCTTCCGTACTTGCTTCTGTGGTTTCCTTTTCAGAATCATCTTGCTTCTGCTCTTTCTCTTCCACTTTTTTGTTCTCATTTAACAATTTATCAAAATATTGAGATTCCAAATCTTCATTATCATCGTTCTTTTTCGATTTTTTAGATTTTGGTAAATCGTCTTCTTCTTTATCTTCTACCTCTTCTTCTTCCTCGCTTTCTTCTTCATCTTCTTCGTCGTCATCCTCTTCTTCGCTTGGTTCAGAATCGTCTTGCTTGGCAACTTTTTTAGTGGTTTCTGCTTTTGGGATATTTATCACAGTTCTCTTCTTGTTTATTAACTCATCTCTGGACACAGGCCCGTCAGCGGCGTTCTTAAATAATTGATCCACGGATTCATCTATTTTCGTAGACTTACCAAATAAATTAGCAAAGCTGGACATTTTCTGTTCTATTCTTCAAAGTATACGATTAGAGTTTTCTGTATGAAAATTGTTAGAAAAGAATTTGTAGCGATGAGATGGTGCGAATTTTTTTATGGCTCGCAGAGGAAAAGAAGAACTTGGTTGACCACACAGTTTGAAATGAGTTTCAACCACTGGCTAGTTCAGAAGTGGTTGTATCTTGTGCATTAATCCTGTCACAGGTATACGCTTCTTATTTGAATATAGAGCACTTGGAGAGTTTCGGGATCTCTCAGGTTACGATGTTGTGTCATGTCAATATCGCTCCCCCCGTGGATACCAATGTGACATATTTTACAACCCAGTTGAGGTACCATCCAATAGTCTACCGTTTTCCTTCAATAAAATGTTCTGAATTACAATAGTTTTCTTTTAGAGTTGATTCCGCATTGTAGTATTTGGTTTCAATCAGTGTTGACGTGGTCTATATAAGCCCCTTGTATCGCTGTCTCTCCCTAGAGTGGTTGTTGTCTCTTTATCAACATTTTCCTTGTTGGGTTGTTTTGTGTAACCTAGAAAATGTGATTGATTGAAAAGTTGACCATTACACACGCCCCCCTTTGTTTTTCCTACATCATACATACACAATTACTGTTTTAGTATTAGCACTAACACTAACATACTATTATTGTACTACGGAGAAAACAGAAATAGCGGAAGAGGGAAAAAAAACATTAATCAACAAATTTTATAAAATTTCCTAACTAATTGGTAAACTCAAAAAAAAAGAATACTCAAAATTTTATTTCCTTCCTATTCCTTTCTAATCAATATTCATTCTCTAATCATAACTACTTTGTTATCTTCTTTCATTTCAGGAAATAAAACTACCACACCACTATCATCAACTGTTTTTTATTTCCCACATTTCATCATTTAGACTTTTTTTTTGAAAGAGGAGGGACGAGTCAGACAGGAGAAGAACAAGACTTTGAACCTCATTGAAACAAAACATCCTACTAGCTTTCATAATCTTGCAATAAGTTATTACTGCTATAGCATAAATCTTGAGAGATTTCCCCAAAAAAGAAAGAAAATTTAAACACCTGTTGACATTCAATCGATAACCGAACGAGTCATCATGAGTCAAGCAGGAACAGAAGTTAAAAATTCAGAAGTGATAGACAGTGTCCCACTCTCACCACCACTTGAAAACCCCAATTTGAATGGTGATGGGGACTCGGATTTAACGGCGAATCAAGCCGGGAATATCACAATGGGCAAGGATTCTCCATTAAGTGACATCACCACTTCGCCAGGTCCATTTGATTTGTCGTTACGTGAAGTTGACGGTGAAATCCAAAGCACTATTCATAATATTGAAAAATTTCTAGAAGAACGGAAACAGGAAGAAGGGGAAGAAGAGGAACCAAGCGCGTCCGAAAAAGATAAGGAGAAGCAAACTGAGAGGGAATCTACCGAACAAACTGTCCAGCAGGTACTAAAAGAAATCGATGAAAACATGCAAGGTCTAGGTGAACTAGGGGAAATTGGCGTCAAAAAAGACAATGGTGTCAGTGATGATGCTAAAAACAGAGACAGCTATGAAAGCTCGGAATTGAGTGATTTGGATGAAAACCAATCTGAAGCAGAAACAGATAAGATGGATTTCTTAGATGAAATAGGCACCATTCACGATGAAGGTGAAAATGTTTCTCCCTCTACTGGTTTATCTGATTTACAGAGCTTATCTCATTTGACAGAATTGGCAAGACTAAAAGGTGTTGACTCGGATTTTGGTGACGAAGAAGACGAAGGTGACAATATTACCGAGGATCAAACTTCGGATAATGTTAAATCAACTACAAATGGCGTTACACGCAAACGAACATTGGAAGATGAGTCTGATAAGGTGTCCAAAAAGCGTAAAGGTGACAACGATACGCTGGATTCAGGAGACAATGAAAGTCCAATAGCCGAATTGCCAGAAGACTCCAATAAAATTGTAATTGAATTGGTTGACGACGATGAAGAGGACGAAGATGAAGAGCGAGAAGATGAAGAAGCAATCACAGAGACAAATGGAAAAATTAAGCCAATACTGGAAATTGAAGATAATGGTGCTGAGGCTGAACCCGAGGATGAAGGTGAAGAAAATGACCACGAAAATGATGAAGAAGAGGAAGAGCAACCAGAGGAACAAAAAGAAGTTGAAGAAGAAGTTGAAGAAGAAGAAGATGCAGGTGAAGTTGAAGACAATCAACTTGACGAACATGAAATTGTTGACCTCAATGAACAAAGAGATTTAGCAGTGCAAGAGTTAACCGCAATTGAAGAAAGTTTTGCTCAAGTACGTGATAAATTATTCAGAGATAAATTATCACTACTAGAAAGAGAATTGCAATTATGCCTTGAAGGTTCGCACCCAGAGTTATCAAAGATTTATGGTAAAGTGAATGGATTTTACCAAGATGGGTTAAAATTGGCGAATTCCAATTTATCTTATAAATTGAAGTGTGTGGATAAGGAGACGATAGCTACAAGAACTTCGATACACCAGAACTTTTTGCGGAATCTTATGGATACAAAAAATACAATGATAAGTGATACAACATCGTTATGGTATAAGATCAATAAAGAGAGGAATCAATTGGATCAATTGGTACCTGATTTCAATTTTGCCGCTGTTCCATCAATACCCAATTTCACCGTGCTGTTGGAAGATGCCCTGTCGAATGGGTACATTGAAAATATTTTGGAGCCACCTATTCCAAAGAAATTGTTGAAACAAAACACATTAATTGAACTAGTGCAGCAACGTAATAGCATAAACGAACAATTGGGAGTATTAAATGGATTAGTGGAATTTCATGGGTTCCCTAGCGCAATCACTTGTGCTTTGGATGATGAAAATCCTGAAGGTTGTTCGAATGAATTATTGTTGAAGAAAGCTACCGAAGAAGAAATTAATGATGATTTACGTGCAATGGGAATCCCAACATAGAATTTACTTTTGGTTTTGGTGTTGTTTGATTTTATTGTATTTTATGTATTTGTATCTAATTATTCTATTTCTTCTACATGTGTATTATAATAAGAGTTTATCATTGTGAAAAGGTACTTCTTGAAAAGGACCACAACATATATAGTTGTTACTATGTGTCGCATTTTTGCACGACCAAAACATTTTAGCGTGTTCACTACGAGAGAGGACAAACCAAAAAAAAAAGAGGCTTGACCTTAATTTTGATCAACAAAACACTGAAATTTTTAACATACAATTGGTTGACATTTTCCAAATCAATTGATTAATATTCAAAAAACTGGTTGAAAATGGTTGAAGTGTCATTAACAGTAGGAAAACTAGATGCGTCATTAGCATTATTATTGACCAAAGATCATCATTTAATTGAATTCCCAACAATCTTATTACCTAATGGAGTTAGAGCCGGTTCAATAATTAAGATCAAATGTGATGAAGATTTCGATAGTGAAAAGGAAGAAGCAGAGAAATTTGCCAAGATCCAAAATGAGATCTTGCTGACTTTTGCCACTAATTTACCTGAACCACCAAGTTTGAAAATTAAAAATGTGACTCAAACATCATGTGTTTTAGAATGGGATAAATTAAGTTTGGGTACTGCTACATTGAAAAATTTGATCTTGTTCAAAGATGGGAAAAAATTGGGATCTATTCCTCAACCATTAAGTAATAGAACCTCGAAATTATCTGGTTTACCAATTGATAAATCTTTTAAAGTACAATTACGTTTGGATACTACTGCAGGTACATTTTTATCAAATGAAGTTGAAGTCACAACCCATAAAATGACAGATTTATCAGGTATCACTGTTTGTCTTGGTGATCTTACACCGAATGATCAATTCAACAAACAGGATATTGAAGATACTTTGAAGAATATGGGTGCCAAGTATCCAGTACAACAACAAGTTAAAGTAGACACTACCCATTATCTTTGTACCAGGGAGAACAAGCAGAATCCAGAATATATTAAAGCAAATGATATGAATATTCCAATTATCAGACCTGAATGGTTAAAAGCATGTGAGAGAGAAAGAAGAATTGTCGGGGTTAGAGATTTTTATGTCAAAGATTGTGTATTACCTGATTTATTTGCAAAGAATTATTGGAAAAAGAACGAAACAACGACAACTACCACCACAAGCAATGGAGCAAGCGATGCGGTGCCAAAGGAATCTCCACCAGTGCCTGAAAAAGAAACTACCGAAGCACCTGTTGTACCGAAGATCGTGGAAGAAAAGGCTGGTGAACATGAACCACCTGTAAGCAAGGATACTGTTGAAGCAGGAGTAGAAGAAAGTACATCTAAAGAAGTTGCTATTGAAGAAGAAACAACAAAGCCCGACGTAAGTGAACCTGTCAAAACTGAATTAGAAGAAGAAAAAACTCCAGCTGCCATCGAAGACCCTGTTATCGAATCTACTGAGAAGTTAGAAACACAGCCAGAGGAAGAACTCCCAATTGAAGAAGATATTACTGCGCAACCAGAGAAACCAACAGAAAGTGAACAAGAACCAATTGTAGTTGAAGGTGACGAAGCCGATTTAGCAAAGGAGGATAAAACCGAGCAAACAGAGGAAGTAGATGCACCAATTGCAACCGAAGAAGAACCTGAAGAACCAAAACCGAACGCTGCTGATATTGAAGAAACTAAGAATGTCATAGATGATGCCTTTGATTCTGTTTCACTCGATGAACCTAAAACGGAACCGAAAACTGAAACAGACTTGACAGAAACTGAAAAGCCTGTTGCTGAAGAAATTAAAATTCCAGAGAAATCAGTACCAACAGGAGAAGAAGAAGAAAAAGAAGAAACAGTAGCTGGAGGAGAAGGTGAGGAAGAAGACGATGATGATGATGACAAAGAAGGCGAAGATGAAGAATCCACTGAAACTCCATCTCCAAATGCTAATGCAAATGGGGACGGACCATCTAAGAAGAAGAATAAAAAGAAGAAGAAGGGTAACAAGAAGAAATAGAGTGTAGAAATAATTTGACAAAACATTTTTAATTAAATATTGTAAATGCTTTTATTAAAAATCATCTATGAAACAAATAACTGTAAAACAAAAAAAAAAATACCATCGTAATAAACCACCTCTCCGATATGCAACAATAAAACAATAAAGACTGTATCTTTATTCACCGAATAATCTTCTAACTTTTTTCAAAATAGAATCCTTTTCAGGGTCATATGGATGATCTTTAGAAGGAATTTCCAAGATGGCAGGGAACGCATTTGAGAAACTATCAACTTTGAATCTAATTAAATCAGCCAAATGTTGATTGATCAACAAAATAGCAATATCATCTCTAGTAGCAGTGAATTCAGTGAATGCTTCTTCAATTTGTTCAACTGTTGTTTTACCTGGTATAACGGTTAAAAAATTGGTTTCTTTACCTGGTTCGTTGGAAATTTGTCCAATTCCTGCTAGAAGTAACCCCGTTACCGTGTCTTCGTCAGCAATTGCTGCTATTAAGTTACGTTTTGACATTGATTCACTCATGATTGAAAGAATGTGTGTGTATTGTTGTCCTTGTTGTTGGAAGAAGAAGATTGAATTGTTTCTCGTTGATAAAGATAAATTAATCGTTGAAAGTTATTTCTGTCTCATCTTTTTTTTCCCTTCTCTCGCTCGTTCTGGACGTTTTTGAACAACCGCTCCAATTTAATTAGAATTTTTATTACTTGAAATTTTTCACAACTTTTTCTGCACTGTCCTACAATACAGATCCAAAAAAATATGATTAGAACACTTCTTAATAGGAACTCTCCTAGAATACCGTTCCCCAACCTTGCATATATACCGGTGAGATTTGCCGGACATTCTAAATGGGCGAATATCCGACACGACAAGGCGAAAAATGACGATAAGAAATCGAAAGAAGCAGCTTTATTATCCCGAAGAATTGAAAGTTGTGCTCGTTCAGGAGGCAGAGATAGTAATGCTAGATTAGATCAGTTAGTAGAAAAGGCTAAATCGTTGAATGTCCAGAAATCAGTCGTTGAAAAAGCCATCAAGAGAGGTACCGGTGAATTAGTAGAGGCCAACCTGCTCCAAGAAACACAATACGAATTCATGGGACCTGGAGGTGTTGCTATCATTATCAATGCCGTTACTGATAACAAAGCAAGAACAGTAATGTTGGTGAAAAATGCAATGACCTATTTCCAAGCTGCATTGAGTCCGTGTCAGTACATGTTTGACAAATTGGGCGAGGTGATATTTTTACCCAAGAATAACGACGAAACTTTTGATGATGTGTTTGAAGTAGCTTTAGAGATTGGAGCAGAGGATGTAGAGGAATTTGAGTTTGAAGATGAATGGGTCCCTGGGAAAATACACAAGTTTTATAGATTGTTGTGTGATCCAACCACTATTGATCAAGTATCTAATGATTTAAGTAAACAGGGATACAAATTGCATGAATCAAATGTCAGATACTTGGCGAATTCTGATTCTCAAATTGGATTCCCTGAACAACATTCTAAGGGGTATTTAAGAGCAATAAACGAGTTAGATAAAATCCCGGATGTGACTGATTATTATACAAACATTGAAGAAGAGCATAAGGAACGTATTGTTTCCTCGATAAATTAAAACCTCCCCCCACACATATTGGTTCTTGTAAATAGAATATTTTATTCTTTTTTAGTAATATATGCAACTACTACAAAGGTAAAAAATAAAGCCACACTTAATAGTCCTGGCTAATTTAATGAATTTGGAAAACAAACTGGTTGACATATAATGGAAATGCAAGTACATAAAATCTGAAGTAAATAAAAAGAAGAATCCTTGTAAACGTAAAAATATTTTAGAACATTGGGTGTTGTAATGATGGAATAACTCAATTCGATTTAAAAATAACAATCTCTCTCTCTCAATTAATTTAGTTCTTTCCTTCTTTGGTGGCTTCATCCATGACTTTATCTAAGTCAGACAAATTTGGGTTCTTCCATAATCTCAATTCTTTGTCGTAAGCAAGATGTCTGTAAGTGAAAAATCCAGCTGAAGCAATAGCAACACCGACAGCAGCAAATAATGGAGTCAATTCAACCGGGTAGGTAAGCTTTTGTTTAGGGTTCTTGGCACCTTGTAATAAAATTCTAGTTGGAATCATTGTGAACTGAACAATATTTCTGAATAGTTATAAACAATTGTAGATGTTGTTTGTTGTAAAGTTATAAAAGGGAAAAAAGATCGTACTATATATTTTTTCCATGAAGTCATTTCTATTTCTACGCTTCCATCATTTGCTTTCAATTTGGTTGGCCAGTGGAAAAAAGAAGAACTACATGCAGGAACACGTGATATTTATAATTAAATAAATAAATAACATTGTCTATTATATGATATGGTTTCTATTTAGTTCTCTACCATCTATTTATCCAGTCTTTTAACGTGTCATAACATAACCAACTGACTGCCATAGATGGTACAATCTTGTATAAATTAGCAGTTAATCCTTTATAAGCACCAAAGAATCCTTCGGTTGTAAAAATAGAGTGTAAAGCATGAGCCACTGATCGATATTGAAATCCCAACTCTCCCCCAGCCATATTTGCAACTTGATATCTTTTTCTTAACAAATCCAATGGATAAATCAACACACCTCCAATAAAACTACTGAACGCACCTGCAGATAATTTCCAAATCGGACTAGAAAAATCACGTGGAGAAGTATCCATCATTTCTCTTAGTTTCTCATATAAGGCGAAATTAATCGCCACGTATGGAGCCACGCCCAATGTAGTTGGTATTATCCCACGGTATAATCCCAATATACCTCCTTCGTTTTTATAAACGTCTTTCAAAGTTTCAATGACTTTTGGGGGCTTGACCAATTTACCCTTGTTCAATTTGCTCAATGATGCTGTTTGAATAGTAATTCTTGCCCGTACCAAATCCAACGGGTACGTCACTGCTACTGAAACTATCCCACCAATAGATCCAGCTATTAATCGTTCGTATCCATTTAGTTGATGATTCGGCCTTGGATGATACTGTAACATGAGATCTTTACATTTTTCAAACGTGGCAAATTGCACAGCACTATATGGAAATATTCTAATACAGTTTAACAAATTCCCACGGAACAACCCTTTCCAACCTTCTTCTCGGTACATTTTCATGATGGTGGGAAACATTCCTTGGTATGCTTGTTGAGATCCTGGGCCTTGTAACTGTAGCAAGATCTTGGCTCGCTCAAATGGCGAGACCACTGTTCGAGAAACAGCACCTGCGATACCTCCAGCTATAAATGAGGCGTTTGAATCATTCTTGACGAAATGTTTGATCTTGGATAGGAGGTGATTTGGATCATTAGACACCGGCTGTAGTTTGTACTCTTCCATTGTTCACAAAATGGTGTAAAGTATAAATATGCAATTAAACAAAGACAAAATACCACTCTTATATACCAATATGGAGAAATACTCTTGCTGAGTCTAAGCAATTGTCGAGAATCTGTGGATCTTTAGACCAATTGGTATGTTGTAAATTGGCATTAAAATTTTTTTTTTTTTGTCTTCTCGTTCCCGTTGTTACTGATTTTCCTATTAAGCTTTACTTTCTTTTTCTGACAGGGACGGCCGATCCCGCTTCCGATCTGGAAATACTGGGGTAAGTTTTGCCCGGGCCAGACAACGAGAGACCAATAAATATCGCATACAAATATCATCAACTCTTATTTTGAAAAATTTTACTTACCTTTATATTCGTATCATGGATTCTACTCTACAAAATCATAACTAACGGTGCCACATCAAACCATTTAGTAGCTAGATAATAACTTATCAATGGCATCAACCAAAACATCAGCATGTTTTTCTTCAAAAACTAAAGTTGGTCTCAATCTAACTGAATCTTCAGCACAACCACCAATGTTGACACCAACGGTTTTCATGTCACTCAAGAATTTATCTCTTGCTTGACCGGATTCCAAAGACCAAGCAATGAAGGTACCTCTGTTTTTACCTCTGAGATCTTTGAAATATTTTGGATATTTTTCAGCCAATGCTTTCAACTTCTTGTACAAGTAATCACCAACTTCAGCAGTTCTTTTATCTAAATCATGCTTGATAATTTCTTGTCCAATGGTACCAGCTAAGATCATTCTAGCTGGATCACCACACCAGGTGTTGAATTGTCTGTAAGCAAAGTTTGGAATGATTTCTGGGTCGTGGAAAAAGTAACCAGCAGATTGGAATTTTTTGGAAAAGGTAACCAAATCTGCAGGTGGTTGCAAATTGAATCTTTCATGAGCCCACATGATACCAGTGGCACCAACACCAGTTTGAACTTCATCCATAATCAATAAAGAGCCATGTTTCAAAGTGATATCTCTTAAACCTTGGAAAAATTCAGCAGAAGCATGGTTGTCACCACCTTCAGATTGAATTGGTTCGACCAATACAGCAGCAACTGGGATTTTGTTGTTTTGAATAATGTCATCAACAATCTTCAAACATCTTTCATCTTCTTTCTTGTTTTCCTCAACATACTTGTCTAATGGGTATTTGTATGATGGGAATTGAGCCTTTGGCCATTT
>JAKTVG010000427.1:0-35275 GCA_030557085.1 Candida gigantensis
TGAACACCACTCAACATTTGTAAAAGTATTCCCTTTTTCACAACTTCGTGACCAAAAACAGCTGGTGCTATTGATTGTACCAATTTGTCATAAATATGTTCATCTTTGACCATTTCCTTCAATTCGGACACTTCTGCATCGCTCAACGATGTGAGAAAGACCTCTTGGTCATTTAAATCAACTTCAAGTTGTTCGTTCCCACCGGCTTTATTGATCAAAGATGCGACATGGCATGCGGCAAATGCAAGCTTATAAGTTAAATCTCTGACTCCCAACGATTTCAAACCAGTGACTCCACTAGACAATCCTGAAGCGGTAGCGGTTTCTTTGACTGATTGTGGTTTAACTCCAGGTAATCCTAATTGTGAAACATCTGGAATAACTATCTCACATCCTGTGAATTTACACTTATCTCCAGGTTTTGCTCTTTCAACTGTCTCCCCTCTTAAAATTACATCCAAAGTACGTGGCATAGATCCGGTTGGAATTTCATTAGAATTTTCTTGTATTCTAACTTTTTGCCAATCAATAAATTGAGATTTGGAAACATTCAATGTAAAATAAGATTGATTTTCACAGGAAGGACAAGATGTAGGCTCGGTGTATTTGAAAACCTGTTCTACCCCTTCAATAACTGCTGAACATAAATCACAGGTAAAACAAGCACGATATAATTCCGGTCTGACTTCTGATGTTCTTGTGACAGTACCCAGAATTGCCATCAATGAACCAATTTTATTTGATCTGATATCTCTAATTCTTTGTACTGTTGGTAAATTGAAAAATGAAATTTGGAAAACTCGTTCATTAGCAGTTGAATTAGTTGAAGTTTCACTAAGAGATTCCTCTGCATTATGAAGTAAATTGGTGTGTAATAAACTTGGTGCGTATTTTTTCAATAATCTGTGTAAACCTTTCAATAAGAATGGTGAAAAACGGTAATATTGTTCCAGGATAGCAGTTGCCAAAACACCATTTTCTCTCAGCAACAAATGTTGATAATCAACATATAATGTACTATATTCATAAGTTTTCATGGCTTCGATTTGTGCAAGATAAATTTTCCCATCAAAATCATCATTTGTTTGTTCAGGATCAACAAATTCTTCAATAAAAGTTTCAAAACTTTCTCTAACTTTTTCACCAGTCACATCAACAACTTTAGGAACAGCAATTTGTCTTCTTCTCCCTGGTACTGCACGTTGTTGTTGTTGCACTTGTGCTGGTGTATCTTCAGAATACAAAATTGGTTGTGCTGGCGTTGAGATATCCCTTCCAAACGATGACGAGGTTTGAGAGTTTAACAACTGAGCAGCATCGGATGGGATTCTCCCTGGTGATGAAACGAAATTTGACATTATTAGGGGGGTGAAGTATTGATTGTGAAGTAAAAGATAACAACTAAGGAAAAAGAAGACAGGGAAAAGTTTTTTTTTGGTAAAACGTGAAATGTGGAATGTATATTATGTGGTGATAAATGAAAAAAATTAAATTAAATAGACGCGACTCATTAAATGTACTAAAAGGGAAAAATTAAAATTTTGTTAAGCAAAGAGAGAGAATTGTATGTAGGAACGACCACCAGCGAACACCTCATCATCATCATCATCACCACCACCCACATCATCAATGTTGAGAGTATTCACAAGGGGAGTCAAGACTTGTATGTAGCAAACAACAATCATTTACCAAGCATACGATGTACTAACCTGGTTTTCTTTTTTTCCAAGACACTCCATCATACCTTAGGCTACAAGTGGGTCAAATCCAGTCTTGTAAACAGCACGATGATTCTGATAAACTATACATTTCCCAAGTAGAAATAGGAGATGAAACACCTATTCAAATTTGTTCAGGGTTAGTTCCATATATCCCGTTAGATCAAATGCAAAACAGGAGGGTTGTTGTCGTGACTAATATGAAACCCAGAAAGATGGGTGGGGAACCTTCAATGGGTATGATTCTAGCTGCGGAGAAGGAAATAGATTCCAAATTGAAAGTAGAACCAATAATACCTCCTACTTCTTCAATCATTGGTGAACGATTATTTTTTGGACCGGCTGATTCTTTCGAGCCACCAAAGTTGAAGAGCAAGGTATGGGAATATATTCAACCTAGATTGAAAACTACAAAGGATAAACAAGTGGTGTTTATTGATGAAGAAGAAAATCAATTGCTTTTGAGAGGTCTCGATGAATCTGATTATTCCCATGTTCCAACATTAACCGATGCTAAAATACTTTAGACCTTTTACGTATGTGACATAGAACCCTGTAAATATATACAATCACATTACTTTTTTTTTTTTGAGATGAAGTATGTATTCAGAAAAAGTATATTAAACACTGCTTACTTTGAATATTGGTGCTCAAGAGTATATTTGTGTCGTCGGTGAGTACAGTTTCATCTATTCATTCATGTTGTAATCTCTCTTTCTCAAACTACGTGAAAATTTCCCTTTTGAATACCCAATTGCCCCGAAAATAAAATTGTAACAACACAAACATAATTTAGCTTTAAATGTACCGTGCCGTTAGATATTGAATCTGATTCGATTCCGCAATACAAAAGGTAGAGAAAGTGATTCATCACAACCAAGCTTTGGTGGTGGTGGCAGCAAAACTCGAGGAAGGAGAACGAGAAAAAAATTTCAATTGATAGAAAAAAAAAATAATCAAGTCATTTGATGATTGTTATTTAGGATTAATACATCATACTACAATGAACGTCGGGTCTATATTAAATGACGAATCGCCAACAAGTGGCAATGAAAACGATCACAGCATAATATCTGCTACATCTACTGCTTCACACCCAGCACCATCAGTACATGAGCGTCATTCAATTACAAGTATGTTGAATGATGCCCCATCGGAGCCGGTACCATTGAGACAACCAGAACCAAGTTCAAGTACGAAATTCAGAAAGCCAAGCATAAGTCTGCTGATCTCTCCTAGTGTTTCGTATAAACCACCGCCTCCGCCACCATTGAGTCTGGCTGGTAGCAGCGCACATTCAAGTGCACGGTCATCACCTGCAATTACTAAAAGGAACTCAATTGCCAATATCATAGACAATGAAGATGAAGTCGTACCAAAGGATGAAGAAGCTGCGACAAAAACAGAAGAAACTGTGACAAAGATAGAAAACGAAGTGAAGGAAAATAATATAGTTAAGAAAGAATCAACTGAAGAAGTTACTCCTCAACAAGAAATAAAAGTTGAAGATAATATTGATGAAAAACAACGAGAACCCAAATCAACGAAAGATTCTAAGCCAGTTTTTGATGAGCAGGATGATGATTTGACAAAAATTAAAAAACTAAAGCAGTCAAAGAAATCTCGACGTTATGATAAACCTCCTATTTGGGCACAAAGATGGATTCCTCCAAACCGTCAAAGAGATGAAGCAGACATTGATAATGACGATGGGAAAATAGCCCGACTCTCTGAAAAATCAGTGTTTGACTACTCCACCACAAGAAGTGTTGATTTGGAATGTAGTATTACCGGTGTCATACCCCCAAGTTCAATCACCAGAAAGATTGCTGAATGGGTGTATGCAAATTTCTCCAATGTTGAGGAAAAAAGCAAAAGAAATGTGGAATTGGAATTGAAGTTTGGTAAAATCATTGATAAAAGAACGGGGAACAGAATTGATTTAAATGTTGTTACTGAATGTATCTTTACTGATCATTCCAGTGTTTTTTTTGACATGCAAGTTGAAGAAGTGGCCTGGAAAGAAATCACAAAATTTTTGGATGACTTAGAGAAAACATTCCATGAAAACAAAAGGGGGAGAAAATTTAATGTCCTAGAATCTGACACCACTGATAGTTTCTATCAATTAGGAAGCAAAGGTGAGCATCCAAAGAGAATTCGTGTTTCTAAAGACAACATGCTAACACCTGTTAGATTGGTGGCCATACAAAAGGAACGTGTTGCTGATTTGTACATACATAATCCTGGAGCATTATTTGACTTGAGATTATCAATGTCATTGGAAATTCCTGTACCACAAGGAAATATTGACTTGATAGTTTCCAAGAACAAGCCAGAGATGAAAAGAGAGAAAAAAAGGATTTCTTATTCTCATACTCCAACAATTACAACATTTGATTTGACTAGGGTTATTGGTAATAAAGGTGACGACAAGTATGAGATAGAGTTAGAGATCGGAGTTATGGAAGTATTTGCTGCTATTGAGAAAATCCAAAAAGGAATTGATAATCTTAGGTTGGAAGAACTAATTGAGGTTTTCTTGAATAATGCAAGAACTCTTAACAATAGGTTGAACAAGATTTGTTTGTAGAGTTTTGTATAATTAAATATTTTTATTTGTTTCTTATTTGCAGTGTTTGCAATAAGTAAGTAATGAATCGTGATTTTTTTTAATGGAATCAAACTTTGAGAGTAACAAATCATAATCAGAAACAGCCTCGTGCTGAAGAGGCTTTTAAAAATTCCAAAAACACAAACAAATGAGCCACCTCAACCTCGATAATCGCACGAGTAACCATGGGGAAAATCACATATAGCAATTACAATTGAGATTTAAAATTTGGCGTATCAACCCCGTATAAGTTTTTACGTTGTGGAAGACAAAGAAAAAAGTTAGTTTCGTGAGAGGAGAGAGAAGATGATTAAACTTAAATTCTTGAAGGAGCCATGGGCAACATGTGACAACAACATTGTCATCCGAATCCAGTTTCGGTTGGTGGTATAATAATTTAGCAGCCAAATTCAAAAGACGATATACCCCTCTGTCTTCATTGAACAGATAAGGTAAATTAGGAACGGCACCAAAAAAAAGTTTTTGATATGTTGAATTTTTCTTGGTATGCCAGAACACTGTGGGTACATGATTGGTAAAAAAACCAAGAAAATATTTAATTTTTGTCTCAAAACGCGGAAAAGTTTGGAACTTGTGTGGCACAATATCAATCAATGAGGTTTTAGCTTGAGGTTGCTAGTCAACCTTTGGTTAGGAGTTTTTCGATTGTACGTCTGGGCTTCCAGGAACTTGCGGCTGAAAATGGAAAGGGTAATATTGGGTCCTCTCTTGTTTTAAGTAGAATGTATTCAGGAGGTATAATCACACTGGTTAGGACTGTTCTGATGGCCCGCGGTGGAACCCATTTTCCATGACATGTCTCGCCCCGGATTTATTATTTTCGGAACAATTTTTTATATTTTTTTTCGTTCGCTGCCCGTTGCAAAACTGATAATAATTAACTACAAGTGTGGCCGGCCCCCCCTTCTTCACATTATTTTTCTTGTCCAGGTTGATATATCAATTCAACAACAAATCAACCAGTCATTACACATCATGAATAAGAGCTTTATTATGCTTTAACATTGATAACAAAAAGTTTGGCCGTTCGATATTCGAGCCTTGATATCGTTAATCAGTTCATGAGCCAAGACTTTTTTTTTCCAATTTTGAAGATGTTTAATCACATTTATGTGGGAAAGTTAATGATGTTCCAAGATACGGATACTTTTTTTTGATAACATTAATCCGGTCGGGATGATTGGAAAGAGGGGAGAGGCGGGAGTGAAGCCATAGCTTACTTTGTGGATTTTGTTTCAGTATTGCAATGTTATGGCAAATAATATTTTCTCTTTTTTTTTTTAATTCAGGGTTGCAATTTTTTTTCTTATATTCAATCCACCTCTTGATTCCTAATTTCATTGGCAAAGAAAAAAAAAATGAACAAAAGATTAAAGATTAAAGATTTTTCGTTATCTAGATTGAGTTGGTCTGGTGTAACATTATATAAATAGTTACTTTTGTCATCGATATATATTCTTGGGTTCTTTTTTTTTATTTTTCGATTTTTCTCTCCTTCTACTAGAGTTTTTCAATATTAACAACCACCCACACCATGTCTAATTCCAACTTGAATGATATTAGAGATGGTCTCAGTCCAGTGACTTCTACCCCCATGTCCATCAATGAAGTTGCACCTGACTTAACAGAATCACAAAAGGACTTTGTTTTAAAGAGGTTGCATTATGATACTTTGTCCTCATTTGATGAGTTACCTCAAGAGCTTACTGTAATTTTTGCTAAAATTGAAGAGATTTCTACTGATGAAGCTGTTGAAATATTGAAAGCATCAATTGAGGATCATAAACATGATGTCAACATCCCTGAACAAGATCTTATCCTTTGGAGAGAGTTGGTTAATTTTCAACAGGGTAAAGTTTTCGCAACCACTATCGAAGAAAAATTAGATGAAAAATTAGAAGAGGTGGTTCCTGATAATGACGAGAAAAAAATTGCTGTTGAAGATATCAAAGGTTCTTCCAATGACGTTAAGGGTTCTGGATCTTTTTCCAGTTCTAAAGATCTTGAACAAAAGTTGCCTACATATTATGAACTTTATGATTGGAGCTTACAAGTTCGTTTAGAAGCTATTTTGATTTATGGTTGGTCACCATACCCTGAAGTTAGAGCAGTTACTGTTCCGTATGATGATCCATCAGTTCCCGTTGAAACATTTAGAGTTTATTTGATTGGTGCTATTTGGACTGCCATTGGTGCTGTTATCAATCAGTTCTTTACTGAAAGACAACCAAGTATTTCTCTTGCTATGTCTGTTGTTCAAGTTTTTCTTTACCCATCTGGTTTACTTTGTGAATGGATTTTACCCAAATGGAAATTCAAAATTTGGAAATTGACTATTGATTTAAACCCTGGACCTTATACTTTTAAAGAACAAATGTTGGCTACTATTTTCTGTGGTGTTACTGGTGGTAGTACTTCATATGTTTCTTATAATATCTTGATGCAAAAATCTGAAGTTTTCTACGGCAATAAATGGGTTGATTTTGGTTATCAAGTATTGTTAATCTTGTCTACTAATTTCATGGGTGTTGGTCTTGCTGGTATCATGAGAAAATTTGCAGTTTATCCAGTCAAGGCAGTTTGGCCATCAATCTTACCAGGTATTGCTTTGAATAGAACATTGTTGACTGCTCAAAAAAAATCAATAGTTAATGGATGGTCAATTTCTTCTTATAATTTCTTCTTTGTTGTTTTTGTTGCTTCATTCTTGTACTTCTGGATTCCTGATTATTTATTCCAAGCATTATCTATTTTCAACTGGATGACTTGGATCAAACCTGAAAGTCAAAATCTTGCTGTGGTTACCGGTTTTATTGGTGGTTTGGGATTGAATCCAATCTCCACTTTTGATTGGAATATTATCGGTATGGCTTCACCTTTGAATGTTCCATTTTATAACACTGCTTGTATGATGATTGGTATGTTTTTGGGTTTTTTCGCTATCCTTGGTATCTGGTTCACCAACTATAAATGGACAGCTTATTTACCTATCAACAGTAATGCTCTTTTCACCAACACTGGTAAAAGATATCAAGTTGGTTCTGTTGTCAATTTAGAAACTAGTTTGTTTGATGATGCAAAATATCAAGAGATTGGGCCACCATTTTATTCAGCTGCCAATTTGGTCGTTTATGGTTCATTTTTTGCACTTTATCCATTTCACTTTGTCTATGAAATTGGTATGCATTATAAAGATATGTGGGATGCTTGTAAATCTTTCTGGAGATTATTGAAAAATTTCAGAAATTCTACATATGATGGATTCAATGACCCACATAGTTCTATGATGAGAAAATACCCTGAGGTTCCAGAATGGGCATATTTGGTTGTTCTTGTTATTTCTTTGGTATTGGCTATATTGTGTGTTAAGTTGTATCCAGCACAAACACCAGTTTGGGGTATCTTTTTTGCCTTGGGTATTAATTTTATCTTTTTAATTCCATTGACTACTATCTATGCTAGAACTGGTTTTGCCTTTGGTTTGAATGTCTTGGTTGAATTAATTGTTGGTTATGCACTTCCAGGTAATGGTTTAGCATTGGCACTTATTAAAGCATTGGGTTATAACATTGATGGTCAAGCTCAAAACTTTGTCAATGATTTAAAACAAGGTCATTATGCCAAACTCCCACCAAGAGCAGTTTATCGTGTTCAAATTCTTTCTATTTTGATTGCATCTTTTATCCAATTGGGGATTTTGAATTTCCAAATTACAGGTATCAAAGATTATTGTGACCCATTGAACAAACAAAAATTTACATGTCCAAGTAGTAGAACATTCTTTTCTGCTTCAGTGTTGTGGGGTACCATTGGTCCAAAGAAGGTATTTGGTGGGTTGTATCCAATTTTGGAATATTGTTTCTTGATTGGATTCTTGTTGGCATTCCCATGTATTATATTCAAAAGATGGGGTCCAAGAAAGTATGTCAAACATTTTGAACCTTCTATTATTATCGGTGGTTTTATTAATTATGCTCCATATAATTTATCATACTATATCCCAGGGTTGTATGCTTCATTTGCATTCATGTACGTTATCAGAAACAAATATGAGGCTTGGTGGCAAAAATATAATTATATTCTTTCAACTGGTTTGACTGCTGGTGTTGCCTTTTCTTCAATTATTATCTTCTTTGCTGTCATGTATCATAATAAGGAAATAAGCTGGTGGGGAAACAATGTGATGTATGAAGGTTATGATGCTGCAATGACTGGATGGTTAAATGCTACAGTTGATGCACCTGATGGATATTTTGGTCCTAGAATTGGTGAATTTCCATAGATTTATCTAAACAAACTATCAATGTTAATTTTGATTTGTATTTGAAACTTTTTTTTTTGTTTTTTGATAATCTCTACTGTAGAACAATAAATAATATTCTTTCTTGAATTTCGTAAAGGATTGTTATTGTGATTTCATGATGAAAAATATAGAAAATGCGCTACCAAAAAAATAAAAAAAATTCTAAAAAAAAAATAATGACTGAAACGAGATTCGAACTCGCGCGTACTTGCGTACAATAGGATTATATTGGAAAGGTCCTATGGAAGTAAACTTCCAACCTTACCCTACCGCCTTGACCGCTCGGCCATTCAGTCACGTGATTTCAGACAAATTTAGTTTGAAACCTGGTCAGTCCCAATCGGCCATATAACCGCTTGGTTGAATTTTTAAAAACCCGGTTCTTTATCCCCGAAAATTTGTGCAACTCTATTTCCTTCAATAACCAAGTAAATCTGTATGTGATGAACTCATTTTGTAATTAGAAGATGGTATAATAGTTTCCAAAACATTTTTTGTTTAGTTCTGGACTTAAATGGTGTAAATAATATGTTCAAAATCTTGAAAATTCTGACTACGGGACTTGTATTGAACTTTGTTTTTCTTATATCAATGACACTATATTAGCAATACAGAAATTGGCAAATATATATCTGATGTGGATCAATATTTTGTAATAAATGATGTAGTCATAGTTTTGCTGGAACAACAAATAACAACTGACATTAATTGAGTGTATAATCTGAATACCGCTATTAAAACTGTTATACACTTTTAGTATAACTAAATTTCTGTGTCATTGGTTTACTGGTGATTAGGATTAACTCTTTAGATTCTCCAATTATGCTTGACTTGACTCATTCTAGTGTATAGTTTGTATAGTAGAAGATAAAGCTTAAACTAAAAATATTTTTCTCAAAATGATGGAGATTTGCTCGAATATTTATGCAAAATTCTTCATCAAAATTAACACAACAATATCTGCTTTTTTAAATTTTGGTAAACAATCAAGCAATATGTTCAAGATATGCACCACTGCTTAGATAACACTAGATTCAAATCACCATACTCAATTAATCATGCCAAAACCGCATTGACTCATTTTTTTGAATTTAGGCGTTTTTTTGTAACGCACACGACTAAACCAAACCAACAAACCAACAAATCTCGTGACCATAGTTCTATAATCATTGAACAGTGAGTTCCAGCATGGGTTGTTCACACTTTGACACACTTGAATGCCTAGTTTTTACATTCAAGGGCAGAAAAGTGCAAACGTCCCAGACAGAAACTCAATCGGAGTCCAATCATGCGAATCTTCCAATCACACTGATATAGTTGAAAAGTATCAACCAAACGTGTGACGAAAGTTCCTCACTAGAGAGAAGTCGTTGATGTGGCAAACGCTAACAATGAAGCTATGGAAGCTCTCGATTCCAAAAAAAACTTCTAGCAGATCCAACACATCCAAAAAAATTGAAACTATATTTACAATTAAACTAAACTAAAGAAAATTTTCATTTCCAACAACTTCTAAAATCAAACCAAAAAAACACATAAAAAATTAAAAAACGTAATATTACTCTCTTTACCATGAAGATGGACCAAAAGATTCCCCATCGGCCAAGACTTTTCTAATATTAGTGACAACTTGACCATCAAGAGTTTCGTTGATAATATTGTTACCCCACCATGATGGGAAATTGGCATTTGTTAAACCCAAGCACAAGAAAATAATCAATGAACTCCAGGCTAATCCAATATCCATACCAGCAGACAAGGAGTAGTTATATTTGGTCCACCAATGGAACCACTTCTTCTTAATCCACCAACCAAAGAACAAACCAACAGCACAATATGAAGTATAATTATATGGAGTAGCTGGTGGAATATAACCGGTACCTGAGAAGAAAACTGGCCAATGCAAGTACTTGACAGGTGAGTTTGGCCATTTTTTCAAGATTAACCAGTTAATGATTGGAGTCACAGCACCAACAATAAAGAAGAAAAGTAAACCATAGTAGATTTGACCGTGGGAGAATTGACGTTGAGGACCAATGACACCCCAGATAATTGAGGCATTGAAGAAAACCTTACCATTTGGACAAGTGTAGTGATTAACTTGATCTGGTTGACATAAATTCGAAATTGAACCATATGACCATTCCAAAACGGCAATTTGAACCAATGAACCCCAGATAGTGGCGACAAATTGGGCCCAGAACAAAGTACGTGGATCAATCTTCATATAATGACCCAATTTCATATCTTGTGCAAAAGTAACAGCTTGATTATTGGTAATGTACCCGTATGTTTTGAAAAACATCATAGCTAATGGCTTACCTGGCAACATGTAACCAATGATAAATTCGGTAACAACATTCAAACCAACAGCAATATTGGTCTTTGCGTAAATGATAGCAACAGGTAACAAAAACACAATGGCAATAAGAAGAGCAACAACCAATGCCCAAACAGGTAATTCAGTTGGCCAGGCACGAATAGTAGCAATAGACATACCAAAGAAAATCAAGAAAACAATAAAGTACCACCATTCAGGGACTTGTTTATAATTTTTCATCAATCTGTTGTGTACATCTGGTTTTTCTTTGAATGTAAATGATGCAATAAGGTCACGTCCGTGGAAACAGATGGTATGTGTAATAGTGGCCAAAATAGAAGCAAATGACAACCCATAGGAAATGGCGAAAGTAGTAGACAAGAATAATGGTGAATATTCCTTGTATGCAGCTTCGTTAAATGTCAAAGTTTTGTGATCAACAATTTTTGACACATTGTAGGTTTGTTGATACCTGTCAAATGACCCACTTGAAGAAATAGGTAAGTATTGTGAGTACCATGTATTGGAGTAGTGAATAGCTGGAACAATGATCCAGAAAATAACCACAATAGAAGCAAAAATGGTGGCAATAACATCAGCAGGTGGAATCAATGGAGAACCAATATACCCAGCAATTTGATTCCAGTCCAAGGCAATATTATTTGGAATCATACCCAAACCTGAAGAAGATCCGAACACTTGATTGATAATAACATTGTTAGGTTTGATCCAAGTAATCCATGAGAAGTATGACAATGCTTCGAAAATGTAACCAGGGAACCAGTACCAAACAAAAGAAGCAATAAACATAACAAGGAAAAACGCGAGACGGGAGATTTTCCAACCGTTAGCTTGATGGTTTTCGTTGATATGCATATTTGTCAAGAAAGTAGCAGTGACTAAATTCAGCGGCCAGATAGCACCAGGACTATCAACAACGAATTTTCTCATAGCCCCACCAAAAGCAAAACCAATACATTGTGTACTCCAGATAGCCAACAAGTTGAAACCCCAACCAAAATTGGAGTTGTAAAATTTATTTTGGGCAAGCAAAATATCAGTGGCATAGGCAGCACCAGTACCAAAAGAGACATTAGCCATGATGGTGATAATTGTATGTTCTTTGATATTGAAAGGACCAGGGTTCAAAGATGCACCAAAAATTTTCCAATCAGGAACACACCAAGCCCAGAATCTACCCAATGGCCAAGCCAAAATGGAAGTGACAAAAGTGGTAATTGCAAAAGAAGGACTGTGGAAACTGAACAACATATTCATGGCACAACCAACCATAGTCAAAATCAACCCAAGAACCCAAGCTCTGATGGTACCTTGTGGCATTGAAGGATCATCTGTGGATGGAACAGCAGCTCTAACTTCAGGATATGGAGAATCATCTTCAACAGTGACACCTGCATAATCATCCTCCAAGATATCTTGAATTAAATTGGAGGTGACTGGATCGAATTCTTGAGATTTGGAGACAACAATATCTAAATCAGGCACTTTACCGTCTTCATAATCCTGATGGGGGCTAAGATGGTCTACTGGCTCTTGTTTTTCAGTGGAATCCTTTTTTCCTCCACTAACTATAGATTTGAGTTTATCCATGATTGTATTTTGAAAGATGGAAAGAAATCAACAGTGAAGCTATTCAGAGGAAATTTGAAAGAATAAACAAAAATATAAATAAAAAGAGAGTAAAAAATTTCAATTCATTAGATAACTATTCTCAGGAAACATTGTGGATTATATAGGAAACCAGTTTCACTGGGGGATGAGCCCCTACGGCAGTTTTTTTAATTTGTAGTTGATAACGAAAGTGATACGCATTACTAAAAGCCAAATAAAAAAAAAAAAGCGTAATGCAAACAAACTTACTTAATTATGCACGACACAAAAATGAATTTCGTTGATCAATTAGACCGAATGGCTCCAATTCCAAAAACTTTGCTTTGGGTGTCGGTGGGTTAAAATTTTTTTTACATTTGGAGCCACATCACGATCACGCATGATCATTGCTTTAATTAAGGAGGCTCAGGAGTAACTACAACCGGGATCCTTGGTCCGTTTCTGGGTTGAGGAGAGGTATACAACTAGCTAGTTCATCCTTTGACACCTGTTGTTTCTGACACATCCCGCCTTTAACTTCAGCATTGTTCAACCAGCGAGACAATAAGTTTTGAGTTACAAAACTAAAGCTGTTATCGGAAAATTCATCTTCTGGTTTTGGTGTTTTGAGACCTGCTTTTGTGTCATAAACACACTACAATCATCAACTACAAATGTTCTCTATTCCGACTATTCACCCCTCCCCCCACATTTGAAATAGACCAAAGCCGATTGGGTTTCACTTGGCATTCTGTATTTGACAAGGGGTCTGTCTGCTTTTTTTTTTCTTTGATCTTCCCCTTGAAAAAGTTAACTTACAAGATACAACTCTAATCAAGAAAAGTCTGTTTGAGCTTGACCTTGTAATCGGATGCCAGCACTATGGCGTAGTCTTCTAGCCGACCTTCACATCCTGCATTATCTATCTACATTGAAATTGACGTCGTCTGATTTGTACAGTCTGTGTTTTTTTTCGACGCTTGCTCCATGTCATCGTACGGCACCAATAAAATTGAAGTGTCACAAAACCCCAAGTACGTAATATCCGATCTATAGTCGCGGACCATTTTCCACTAACAATTCTAATTACGGGTAAATGCCAGAGAGGAAATTTGGGGTTCAGTGCCAGTTCATGCCGTTCTGCTCAATGGTTCTACTGTATTCAGAGTGCCAAGAGATCTTAACTGCATGGACCCCCTCGTATTTTTGCAAGGCGAGGCACGAAGGGCGTTTCCAATTTTCTGTGTGGCTCGGTATATTAACTATTCTTATCATTCAGGTTAAGCGATCATTGGCTCTCATAACGTCGTAGTTACGATAATATAATTATGGGGCTAGTTCTACATATTAGGTTTTTTGTTTATCTTTATTTTTATCTTTATTTTTGTCCCTTGGCAGCATTATACACTAAACAAAGAGATTCTTATACATCTATTATCTTATCGTAATATAGTTCTATTCAAGATCCAAGTGCTAGATTTCACCTAAAAGTATCAGATTGCTTGCTCATCTTACTTCTGCAGAGATCAACTGCAGAACACCATAAATTTTAGGTTGTTATTACGGTTATAGCACCGAATCAATCTGTGAACCCTGTCCATTCTTCTGCGAGGTCTTCATTTTGTGACTCTACATTGTCATTTAAGCTATGTACTTGCTTCTCTTCTTCTTCTTCCTTTTCTTCTTGTTCTGCATTTTCTTTCGTTCTTACAAAACAAGCAGCAAAGAATCCAATTCCGCCATCTTCTTTAGGATTAGCTCTTACACAGCCGCCCGCTAATTTCTTGCATTCATTGACATCTCTAGATATCTTTAAAAATTCTTCTTCAATGCCCCTCCTTTCCCAATTCGGTAAAACAAGTTCACGACGAGCCAACTTCCATCCATTGCGGCTGATTTCAGGATCCAGTAATAAATCTATAACTACCCTTTCATTTTCTTGTGCATGAATCGAACACGTAGAATAAATAACTTTTCTAGCCAGCGGGAACAGCAATGCATGCTTCATAATTGCAAATTGAAACCCCGATAATTTAGCAAGACGTTCATTATTTATTGTTTCTTGTTCTTGCTCTTCAATAGTTGAATCTTCCAAAGCTCGCCCAAAAATTCCTGAACCACTACAGGACGGATCAACCACTAAACCAGTGACATCTGCAAAATCTTCAGGCTTTGAAGTTGTAAAATCTGCATGCGTGATTTGGATAAGTTTCTTTTTGCTTTTGCCAGTGGCTCGTTCACACATCATTTTCAATATCTTCACTCTCTTCGCATCTCGTTCAAATGCATAGACAACTGAATCCAGATCAGTACTTGGAAGATGGGCCGCAGCATGTGTGGTTTTATTCCCTGGAGCTGCACAGGCATCAATTACTTGTGTGTGAATATCGTTCGGATCTGCATTTAGTATATGACTTGGGAAGCAAGATGCACGATCTTGGATAATTATCTCTCCCAATTTATACGCTTCTGTTGATGTAATTTTCTCTCGTGGGTGGACACCAAATAAGTTCGGAATATAATCATCAGAATAAATCACTCCTGTACCTGTGATCTCTCCAATTGTACTCACAGGTTGTAGTTGTTTGAAAAATGGATGCTTGGTGTAAAATCTCTCTGGATCAATTTTGATGGTGTTGATTCTGAACCATCGTATTGGTGTCTCATCATCATCTGTCTCCTTTGTAGGCAATTGATCAGCTGATTTTACCTTATATTTCAATTTCAATTTAATGAATTCAGCTTGTAATCTTGTTTTATTCAGTAAAAATGCATCTTTAATAGGATGTTTCCCACTCTGAATTCTCTCCCTTGATGAAAATAACAAGTCATGCACTAATAAGGATAACAATTCATTGCTAATTCTAACCTTTTTCGACTGTAATTCTTGTTGAATTTTTGATTTTTTCACAATGAAATCAATGTATTCTTTATATTTCAATGTTTGATAAACCAAGGCAAATATATGTTTTGGGGAATTAGTCAACTTTTTATCACCAAATATACGTGATTGAAGACTTCCATTTGCTCTCTTATCCTTATTTGGTAGAAGAAACTTTTCTGCTTCAAAATAGAGTTTCATTTGTATAGGGATGAAATGGAGATGAGTATTGATTGTAGTACAAATTTTTTTCCATACAAAATATCCGCAGCTCGAAAAATGAGGTTTCGTGATGAGGCGAATTCTCCGACATACATGTTAGTAGATAGTACCGCATTTTCTTGATAGAGAGTATTAGTTTGGAAGAATAGCAAAAATTATTTCATTAGTCTCAAGTCCACATATTGCGTAAAACCATCTTTTTTATTCAGAATGCAGCATGACAACATTCCAATTATGGACACTGGTATGTGGCTAGATAACTTTTGCCAGGGGGTTGTATTTGTTTCAAATAATCAGTGCAGAGCCTTGAGGCACCTCACAAATAATAAATTCTATTTTTATATTTACTTACATAAACAAGCTTATATATAGACCACAATGAATCAATATCGTTTATCAACAATTCTCTTGAATAGTTATAAAGAAGATCACGTCAAATGTTGCCGCAAAATTCAATTCAAAGTGTACTTTTTGCACTACCTTTTTTTTTAACCGCAATAATTCCAACCGCCAAGATCAAAGAAAAATAAAAGAGGCCAACAACTAAGTTTCAACATTTCAAACCATCATTCCCTTGCTTACTTCCCACATTTTACATCCCCTCACACAGCCCTCGACCTTTAATATATCTCTTCGAGACGAATTCAACAAAAAGGCTACCAACAAAAGTGAGATAACAATGGGACCTCCACCTCCGAATGCATATCAACCAGGCACCCAACTTACAGTGGGTTCCCACAACGTTTCAATAATCAAATACATCTCCGAAGGGGGCTTTGCTCATGTTTATACTTGTAATATTGATCCACCATTTCATGGCTCAACTGTAGCATGTTTGAAGAGAGTTGCCGTGCCTAGTAAATGGCAATTAAGTTTATTGCGACAGGAAGTTGATGCAATGAGAAGATTGCGAGGAAATAAGCATATCGTTTCATATATTGATTCACACGCTTCCCGAATGAATGAAAATAACAATACAAGTAATGGAAACAACAACACCCAACAATATGAAGTGTTTTTATTAATGGAATATTGTGAAAACAACGGATTAATAGATTTTATGAATACCAGATTAGTTAATAAACTTACTGAGAAAGAAATCGTTGATATAATGTATCAAGTGACCATAGGGGTAGCTATGTGTCACCATTTACGCCCACCTTTGATTCATCGAGATATTAAGATTGAAAATGTGTTAATAGATGGGAAAGGAGTATTCAAGTTGTGTGATTTCGGATCTTCAGTGAATTACTCCCCTCCTCCTAGGAATCCTCAAGAATTACAATTAATGAAAGATGATTTAATGCAACATACGACTCCACAATATCGTGCACCGGAAATGATAGATTTGACAAAAGGTTTCCCAATTGATGATAAACTGGATATATGGGCATTGGGTATATTCTTATACAAATTGTGTTATTACACAACTCCATTTGAGAGACCGAACCAAAATTCATTACAAGATTTAGAGCATACTATTTTGAATTGCTCTGAAAATTTACGATTTAACGATCAACCAGGACTGATTTTTTCACCAAGATTGAAGAATGTTATAAAAGTTTGTCTTCGAGGTGACCCTAGGAGAAGACCCAATGCACTGCAATTGTTAGCTGAAGTTGCTGCTATGAAGGGAGAATCAGGATTACCTGATGTTGTTCCTTATAGTGTCAGAGAACAAATGAAAAACAAACCCCTTGTACAAACTGCAACACCGGAACCAGAAGTTGTGAAAAAGGAGCAAATACCACTCAAGGAAAACCAAAAGGAAACCAAAACTAAAACGGACCCGTTTGCATCTCTAGATAAAACGAAATTAATAAACAAGTCAGGTTATAAAGTATCTCCCTTTTCAATGGAAGCTAGAACAAACCCGACGCGTCCGTTGAGTGCATTTTATGACGATGGTAATACATCAAGAATATACTCACAGGGTAATAGATCGAGTCCTTCAGTGAAAGATTATGTGAAAGGGGAATTGGCAAAAGGAGAAAGTTATGATTTCCATGAAACGGATGGAACATTGGAATTTTTGAAATCGAGAGAAGAAGAAAAACACCACCAAAGGCATGATACTGGAGGAAGTTTCAAAGCAGCCATTAAAAACGGATTGAAAAAGATTAGTACTGGAGGTGGATACGTGAGTGCAAATAACACTGGTAGTTCTATTAAAAGTAACCGTAGAACAAGTCTTAAACGTATAATCACAGGTGGCAATAACAGCAATAGTAGTAGCAGGAAGAACTCTGACGAACAACCCACATACCACCACCAAGAAGAGCCGAAAGTGGTATCTTCAGTTCCGAAAAAATTATCTATTCAGAATCGAATGCAACAACTTTTAAATCAAAATGATAATCAATCCATACAAAAATCAGCTCAAGGATATGGGAAATATACAGATACCAAGGCATCTGAAGACATTGATATAATAAATAAACCAATACATGAAAAACAAAACAGTAAGAAAAAATTATCCCCACCAGCAGTGCCTGTGAATTTATCATCAAATAGAAAAGAGGCACCGAAACAAGCAAATAGAATGAGTAAAGTCCCGGTTGCATCCATGGAATCTAAACCATTAGCCAAAGTTAGAGATCGTCCAGCACAACCATCAACAAAGGGGAAGCAACCACCGCCTCCAAAGCCAAAGAAGCCAGTATATTTGAAATCTCCCGAGAAATTGGGAATTCAAGAGCAAAGGAAATTAAGCGACACCAGTGAGATATCGTTGCCTGATTTAGATGATTTGGAAAAACAATTTGCAAAGCGATTTCCAAGCTACGTATAAGATGTCGGTCTTTCTTTTTTGTTTTTTTTTTGTTTTTCTTTGTTGTTGCAATTTGATTATCTATTTTAGAACGAAATATTACATATACGTTATATATAAATCATTACTTTCAATAATAATACTTACAATCTCTAAATTTTCTTTGTTTTTTTTTCTTTTCTTCTTACCGTTCTTTTCATTCCTCAGAAGTTGAATCTTCTTCAATCGAATCCAAAATGAAATCAACACCTTCATCGAAACGTTCTTGAATCACATCATAAAGTCCATCGGATTTAGCTTTAATAACCCTCCCAAATTTCTTTCTTGGACGTTTACTTGATTCATCATTTCCATTCGATTCAGCAGAACGCGTAGATCCATTTGCACCAGCAGCATTATTCCCAGTCCAGCATGAATTAGCAGTACTTGTGAAAATAAGTGAGTTTTTATAATACCAATCAATCATTGATTCATCCATCACAGGAACCAATGGTTTCAAAGCCGTACGGTTCAAAAATCCAACTGTACCTCTAACTAACTCTTTGATTTCATTCGATGGTCGTTTGCGATACAAATGAACAATTGATTGATAACTATCTCCAAACCCAACAAATACAAGTTTTTTCAATTGTTGGAAATATGCAATGAAATTATCCCATACATATAATAAAATTTCCTGAGCAAAGATTATCGGATTATAATTTGATGATTCTGATGTTAACCCAGGGATAGGAAGTTGGAAAGATGGAATATTTATATCTAAATAACCAATTTTTTCTTGATTTTCTGAATCTTTTTCACTTTGTATTTTATCAATTATTTGTGTGAATGGATATTCTAAAACCATGGTTGAATTGCTTTCAATTACTCCATTTGTTGGATTTATGTTGGCCCAGACATCAGGAGGGTCATGAATTGATAGTATGATGGTGGTACAGTCATAGATGTCAGGGCTCACTATAATCAAATCATCTAATTGATCAGGTAAATCCGTACTGAAAGGTGGTTTTTCGCCGTCCATAGTAGAATGTATAATTGGGAGGTTCACGTATGATCTTTTGTTAAATAGCTCATTTGTCTGATAACTTCTAATTGGATCAGCAATGTTCACCAATTTGTAGTCTGGATTGTCTGAGACAGGCAAATCATATACGTCTTCAAACATACCATCTGGAACACCAAATCTTAGCGATTTGAAATATTTGGATTGTATTTTGATCACTTCGTCAATAACTTCAACAGTCTCTAAATGAGGACGCAATGAAATTGTGTTTTCTGGAGGTTCACCAACTAACACTTTTGCAACTGCCAATGCACTTTTACTTATCGAGTCTAAATTATAACCACCTTCTAATATAACAGCCATCTTACCCTTTGCAATACCTTTCAACAAATGTGTCATATAACCATACCCAGCAGGACTAACATGACAAGCACCAATCGTATCACCGTCTGCAGCATCAAAACCAGAACTAACAATTATCAAATCAGGATCAAATTCAGAAATAGCTGGCAATAAAACCTTGTTGAAAGCATAAACATAATCACCGTCATGCATACCTGAAGATCTCCAAGGAATGTTAATATTGGTCCCCTCCCCTGGTCCTTCTCCAACTTGATTAGAGTCTCCATATTTTGTTCCTGGGTAAAACTTACCATTCTCATAACGATGTAAAGAAATGTACAAAACCCTTGGATCATTATAGAAAGCCTTTTGTGTACCGTTCCCATGATGAATGTCCCAGTCAACAATGACAATTCTACGTACTGATTCAGGATAATTCTTTAAAATGTTTTTCGCAGCAACGGCAACGTTACTGAATAAACAAAACCCAGCAGGCGTGTCTGGCTCGGCATGATGACCAGGTGGTCTAACAACAGCCATTGAATTTTTCACTCTACCTTCAATAACCGCTTTACAAGCTTCAATCGTCCCACCACATGATAATTTTGCAGATAAATAAGAATCATTGTTCACATATATGGAATCACCTTTTTCTGTTTCTTCAAGAAGTTGGTCTCTTGTCATTGACTCAGTAGATTGAATAAACTTCAAATGATTTTCAGAATGTACTTCCAAGATTTCTTCCGATGTGGCTTCTCTAGTTGGAATCTTCAACATAAATGGTCCAATCTCATCTACTCCAGATAAAGAAGGGTCTTGTACTAATCCTGCTTCCACTAATCTTTTGTAAATTCTATAAATACGACGAGGGTCTTCTGGATGTGGGTCAATATACTCAAAATAGGATGTGAATATTTTAGCATGATATCTCATTCTGACATCGTAGACCAAACCTGTTTTCAAGGGAATATAAAACAATTGAGGTTTCCTTGGAGTCACCACAACAACAGTTTTTTGTTCATTTGTGGAACTACCATTTGTTTTGGGGGAAGATTCGGTCTCTTCTAGTTTTATTTTTTTGAGAGCTGGCTCTTCAGATTCTTCAATCAAGTCACCATTGGTTTCTTCCTTTACAATAGTTTCGGGAGCTATGATTTCCACTTCTGGTTTCACTTCTTCTTCTATTTCTTCTTGTTTGGTTTGTACAGAATCATCGACAGCGGTAACAATAATTTCTTGCTCCCCGTGACTCTGTTTTGACTGTGGTTCTGGTTCTGGTTCTTGCGGTTGTTGTTGTTCTAACTGTAACTGTTCTTGCAGTTGCTCTTGTACCTGCTCTTGTACATTTTCTTGTGGTTGTGGTTGTGGTGCACCTTCTTCTTCCTCTGGTGCAGGTGCAGGTGCTGTTGCTGTTGCTGTTGCTGTTGGTTTTTGCAGATTTAATTCTGGTTGTTCTTCTTGTTGAGTCGACATATTCAGAATAGGGCCCAAAGCTTTGGTAAAACTTTAATTTCAAATGAGAGATATTGACACTTTCCAATACAAACTAGTATAGATTGGGGGAATACTAATTGTGATTGCGGTGGACCTAGAATGGGGGTACTAGAATATGTAATGAAAAAGAAATGGCCGAAAAAAAAAAGTCAACAAGAATTAGATAATAGTACCAACTATAATCACTACAATGATAAAACATTGAAAACGAGACAACCAAAAGAAGCCCAAAAAGCCCCAAGCAGGAAAAAAAAAGAAAATGGCGAAAAAAGGCGGGCAAAAAAACAACAACAACAAAAACAACACCCTCGAAGCGGCACTGTATATAAAATCTTCACACCCAGCAATCTCGCTCTCTAGAACTCTACAACACAATTACAAACACGTGAGGCTATACCTTTTTTAACTTTAATTGCTTAGATCAAGAAAACTCTAAATCGGTATCTCCAAATCTTCTGCCCAAGGTGCTGGAAACATCAATTTGAGGGTCTAGCAAACTCAATCCTTTCGTGACAACTCGAAATCAGTGCTGATCGATATCTGCCTGAGAATACCTTTTGATTATCATTGGTGGTGCGGAGGTGATGCTGTTACAACACAAGTGATACAGTACAGACACACGCGTTTTGGCATAGTATTAAAACAAAATCAATCTCAATATGTGATGTTTTTATATGTTCTTCTTGACAAAATTTCTATAACATCACTAAAGTACGTTTTCAATCTGATAATTGCCAAACTGTCAAGTTATTTCCGTGACACCGTAAAATAAATCCGCTTTGCAAATAAAAGTTTAATTTTTTTTCAACAAACTCTTTTTAAAGTTACTTCAATCTTTTACTAACCATATTAGTTACAGATCTTGCATTTACTATCATTGGTATCATCACCAATAAACGTTTTCCTTCACATTGTGGGGATTGATTTGTCTATATCTCCGGAACCGGAACTATTTTCTTCCGAAATTGGTAGCTCGCTGGATCTATGACGTTGACGAGAAGTTCCAATGAGTCAAAAAAGTCCCGTTCCTTGTTTCATAGATATTCCCCTGAACTTCATATCTCTAGGTATTTCCAGCTACCTATAAAACCAAGCACCACGTATCAGAGATCAAATCCAACAAATGTCATTGCTTATACCAACCCTAAGAGATAGACATGATGCTCATGGAGATTTGGATGAAGACAAAAAATACTATGATTTGTTATCCCAACAAAAATCATCACTCGATTATCCTTGGGAATTCACTGCCACTAAAGGATTTTTTAGACAAACAGAAGATGAGACTGATGATATGGAGTTTAGATATACTGAGCAAAATTTTGGTAGACTTGATAATTGGGAAACATTGATTTCAAAATTACAACAATTGAATCGAGATTCTTCTGATAATGAATGTTACAAGTTAGTTTTTCTTGCTCGACATGGTCAAGCTAAGAGTAATGTTGCATCTCAGAAATATTCAAAAGAAGAATGGATGAGTAAGTGGAGGTTTTTGGGCACGGATGGAGAATTGGTTTGGGGACCCGATGCCGATTTAACTGAGTTGGGATTGAAGCAAGCATCAGAAAACCATCAGAGCTGGAAACAACAATTACTACAAGGAGCACCATATCCTCAAAGTTTTTATGTTTCTCCATTACAAAGACTGATTAAAACTCATAACATCACTTGGCCAGACACCGAGCCGATTGCGATTGAGAATTTAAGAGAAACCATAGGATTACATTTATGTCATAAGCGATCTAGAAAATCAGTTATTCACGAAAAATTCCCAAATGTTGAATTCGAAGATGAGTTTCCTGAAGAAGATGTACTTTTTGAAAAATATCTCCCGAGAAAGGAGTATTTGCATGAACAATTTTTGAGGATCAATGGAGTGTTACAAGATATTTTTACTACTGATCTGAATGATGTTATATGCATAACGTCTCACGCAGGTACGATTCGATCTTTTATTACAGTATTAGGTCATAGAAAGTTTACTATTCCAACAGGTGGAATGATCCCCGTAGTTATCAAAGGAACAAAAATAAAAGAATCCTCTTCTTAGAAACCGCTTTAATACTTCGTTTCATAACTTTCTTATATCCATTAACTAAAAAATATATATGTATCAATTACATACACATAGAGAAAGGACAAAACCCCGTAAGATTGACTTAGTGTTTTTTTTTTATGGTGTAAATGTAACCCTACCTTCATAGGCACCAGATTTCAATTTTTCAAGGTATTCTGGCAAGTCTTTCAATGAAGCAGATGCAACCTTTGGTTTAATCTTTCCTTGTCTTGCCAACTCAAATACTTCTCTCAAATCAGCCAGGGTTCCCCAAAAGGATCCCTTGATGGTGATTTCACGAAGATCCAAATCAGCGAGATCAATGCTGAGTTTAGGAACTCCCAAACCAACAGGAATGATAACACCACCTGGTTGACAGTACTTTTGACACAAATCATAAGTTGCTTGAACAGCTACAAAATCAAAACAAGCATCAAATGAAGCAACTTCAATACTTTCTGGCAAACTATCATAAATGGCATCGGCACCAAATCCTTTAGCTTCTTCTCTGGCTTTATCTTTCTTATCCAAAACAGTAACTTTGGATCCAAAGACTTTAGCAAGTTTAATAGCATTACCACCTAACCCACCAGCACCAATGATTAAAATGTTGCTTGTTGGGCCAATTTTTGCCTTCTTCATCGCATGATAAGGTGTCAAAACAGCATCAGTAATAGCAGCAGCTTCAGAAGATGAAACATTGTCTGGAATCTTGACCAAATTTCTTGGTCTTCTAACCAACAAGTATTCTTGATATCCACCATCAGCACCTAAACCAAACCAATCCAAAAAAGCACTTTTACAAATATTATCATGACCAGTAAGACAATGTCTACAGAGACCACAACCATTTGGTCCAACACAGGCAACACGATCACCAACTTTATAAGCATCTCCTACATCTTCACCCAATTGAGCAACTGTTCCGGCAATTTCATGACCCATGACATAATTATCCCCACATTCCAAACCTTCATAAAGAACATGCAAATCTGAATGACAAAGACCAACAGCATCAACTTTCAAAAGCAATTGACCAGCACCAGGTTTAGGAACTGGCAAGTCTTCTTTTAATTTAAGACCGGCGGATTTATTGAAAAAAAACCCGTATTGAGTAGCTGGAATTGACATTGAACGTATTGGAATTATTCTTGAGATTGTAGGTATAATTGGACTTAATCTTTTTAAGAATATTGACATAATGAACTAAAAATAAAAGTAAAAATTGTAAAAATTGGAAAGAATATTCTTGACGATTTCTTTCTATTTTAAATACATTGAAAAATTGACGAAAGGGGGGGGGGGGGAGGAGGACGAGTTTAGGATCAAAGAAAAACGGGGTTGGGAGAATTGAAAATAATATATATATAAAAAATCAACAAACCAAAAGCGTATCCCATAATACGTGCAGCAACTTGTGCATACATTAGCAAGCTAATAAATTAGGGGATATCGTATGATGCGAGTTGATGCATGACAGAGGCGACGGAAGCTTCCTTTCGGATGCTGATTATCGCGGCAAATTGAAAAAATGTCCGGGGTATTAAGCTGCAAAAAGACTTCTTTTTTTTTTAATTTGCCTGACATACAATTGGTTACTGTTTTTTGCAGAAATGAAAATAGGATTATACGAGTGAAATATATATATATATATATATATGATTTGTTAATTTAGGAGAGAGGACGCGATTCTGATTATTCTACAGATGACACTTTATTTCTATTTTTTTTGACCCAATGTTTCTTCGTTGTTCTTGGTCTACTATCAATTATTTGCTTGGTCAGCGAGTCGATGTAATTATCATTCCTCAAAACTTATTTACGTATAAAGTTTATCTATTTTAAAATATTATAAAACGAAGGAACTTGTAAATGCAGAGTCAAGCTTCACGAAGATTATCATCAGCCAAGAAAAAAAAATATAGTCAGCTGTTCCGTGAAAAAAACTCCTGCGACAATGGCTCGGCTCTAAACATTGATCAGAGCTTTAACCTCATTGTCGAGGCTGACACAAAGTGTGAAAGTAAGAGAAGTATTTAAATGATCAAGAGAGAACAGTAAGAGTGAATGACCCATACTGTCCCTAATGTTAGTACTAAATTATGGAAGATAAGCACTTGTTAATCCTCGGCTGCAAAAAAGAATCAAACAATAATTGTCAAAATTAAACTTTATCATAATTCCAGATACTGAAAACTTGCACTTTATCGCACCATTTATTTTGCATGGCACTCAACAATGATAAACAGTACTTGCATTTTTGACCTATCTATTTAAAAAAAAGGAGAAAAATGCAAAAAAAATCGTGAGTTTTGGAAATTCCTCTGGCTTAAAATTGTAATAAATTGTTTCCCAGTCAATTTCTTGATACTAACTCGGCAATACTAAACGACAAATGAAAGAAGTAGACAAAAAAGATGGATTCCAATGTATTCTTATGTTGTCGCAATATTTACTTTTTTGGGAAATCGAGAACCAGGAAAATAGTCAATTGCCATAAATTTGAAATCAAAAGATGGATCAAGATACTGCTTTCATTTTCATCCAGAGTTCTATCATATGGTTATCTTTCTTGAAATGAAAGCTATTAGAAACAGGGCCAATTTCAGGTAGGTTTTGATCTCCTAGCCTCATTTCAATGGATCTAAATCTTACGCTTGTAAAACTAAAAAGACAATCCGGATTATTTTCAATCGTACCACCTATGCATGGGATTGATGACAGCGCATCTACAATGACATGTATTCTCTTGAAAGCTTTTGAATATCGAGTCTTCTTCATCATTTCATCGAAGTCGGTGAGTTGAGATACCAGTTCCTGATTACATAGTAATGAAGAGACTCACATTCTGGTGAAAAGAAAGAGTATATATTTAATTGAGGATGAATGAAGTATCAAAAATCAAACAGACGAGATACATGACTAGAATCGTAACATAGAAAGACTAACTAAACAGATTATTTACGATACAGTGCATGATTACATAAGCAACTTTCTTTAGTATTACTGCAAAAAAGGACAGAAATGGAACGACTTACGTGATCGCACAATGACAGCAATACAGAAGATTGTACTCTATGAGCAACTCAGAGAATTGCCTACATGAAGCACCTACATAAATACACCACTACGAGTTGAACATCTAGACCTCAATTGATTGTATTACCACAAGGCATAACTTCACATCAAAGTTTATGTCTTAATACACAAATGTGCTGTATAGAAGAATACAATACAAAGTTATGATTTAGGGTATATAAATTGTATAACAACCTTCCAAACCTTAACAGTTTGTATTGATAATGTCTATTAAGATCGTTAATCACAGACATCACAGGTATCGCCGTTGGCCACTCCTGTTATTTACTATAGTATATTTAGACCGGTTATAGTGTTTTGTGATGATTCATTTCGGAGTTAATTTCCTTGTCTAGGACATATTGCAATATTTGTCATATGTCACCAGAGGGAATGTACAAATCAAGTGACTGACTAATACCGTTTAAACTTGAAGATCGATTGCTGTCAAATTCTCGAGTATTGCAACCATTTGTGTTTTATTTTTTTTTGTCTGATGTGTTAAAAACGTTTTGTTGCGCCTGGCCAATGAAAACTCAAGTATTAGTCAATGACTATATATACCTCACAGGACAGGTTGTGAGACCAGAGATCAGGGAGTCATTCAAAAAAGACATCTCTGTATCAATCAATTTTACCCCCCCTGTTTTAAAGTGTAATTTGGTTCTCTGTAGAGAAAGTTGTCTGCGATATTAGCGTGAACTCATTGTTGTGCGGCTGGATTTCTTGGTACCCTCCCAACCGTTCGTAACTCTATTCTTCCTTTCATTTCCGCCATCGCATTTACACACTTTGAAGTATTCTCACAGGCATTCAATAATCAATACACGTGTTTAGAGGTGACTTTCAAGGGGTATTGGGGAATTCAGCTGTTAAGAAAAACAGAATAGTGGAGACAGAGAGGAGTTAAACGTGACGTGAAGTGAGTACACGCATCATTTTTTTGATGGAATGTGGAAACAGATCTGCAACTTTAACGAATGGATGTTTATTGTTTTTTTTTTGGCGTTTTTCCATCACAATCTAGAGGTCAACATTGAAAGGGAGTGTAAGTTAAGCTCACAATACCCTATAGAAGTAGAGAAGATAGAAGAATATAATATGTAGTGAGAAGACGATATTGGTTGGGAACGGCTAACGGAAATGCGGAGTCGAAGGGAAGGGTTTACTGTAAGTGGAAATATTATGCCTGTGTTGTTGTTTTTTTTTCCGTTGGTCTTCTTCTGCTTTTTTTTTCTTAGTCAACCGAATCCAATTGGCAGAAACAGAAAGTCAGCAGCAAAAACTTTGTTCGTTTGTCTATTTGCAGCGTAGTTAATTTTCACGATGTACTAACCAACCCAACTGAAAAAAATTAATTTTTATTCTCCAAAAAATTTTAGTTAGAAAAATTTTCATCTAATACATTCTTTTTTCTTGTTTAACTTCCTCCCAAACCCCCCAAGATCACCACTCTGGTTAACTTTGTTTCTATTTTCGATCCACTACTGCTATTGTTATTATTCACTTGCGGAAATATCGACTCAGAACAAACAAATTTCACCTTTCCACTGGCAATCTCAGACAAGAATCATAACTACTGATCTGCTATATATATTAAACCCAAGCTTCCCCGTTTTTTTATATTCTTTATTCTAGTTTTTTTTTTTTTGAAATCCCCTTTTCTTTTTAGAAGTCGTTATGGAATCCATTACTAAAGTTTCAATGTCAATTTGCCCATTTGTTAAATCAACTTCAATTCAAGCCTTGCGTCAATTAAGTAAAACTTCTGGCGCATTAGCTAAGCAAGCACGTGAGTGCCCATTTGTTGGTGATGCAATTAGAGCAAAAGAAGTATCCACAAGATCCTATTCTTCAGCTTCCAAGCCAGTTAGAGCCACTGCAGCTACTCGTTCTACCCCAGCTACTTCTTTCCCCGCTTCTTTCCAATTTAGTAGCAATGAAACTGCTTTTGATTATGATGGCTATTTAGGTGACGAATTGGAAAAGAAGAGAAATGATAAGTCTTACCGTTTTTTCAACAATATTAATCGTTTAGCCAATGAATTCCCAAGAGCTCACCGTGCTCAAGAAGAAGATAAGGTCACTGTTTGGTGTTCAAATGATTACTTGGGTATGGGTAAAAATGAAAACACTTTGAAGGAGATGAAACGTGTCTTGGATAAGTATGGTTCTGGTGCTGGAGGTACTAGAAATATTGCAGGTCATAATTCCCATGCAATCAAATTAGAATCTGAATTAGCTGCTTTGCATAAACATGAAGCTGCATTAGTTTTCAGTTCTTGTTTTGTTGCTAATGATGCTGTTTTATCCTTATTAGGTCAAAAAATCAAAAATTTAGTCATCTTTTCAGATGAATTGAACCATGCTTCAATGATTCAAGGTATTAGAAATTCTCGTGCTGAAAAGAAAATCTTTAAACATAACGATTTGGCTGATTTAGAAGCTAAATTAGCTCAATATCCTAAATCAACACCTAAATTGATTGCTTTTGAATCGGTTTATTCCATGTGTGGATCTATTGCTCCAATTGAAGCTATTTGTGATTTAGCTGAAAAATACGGTGCCTTAACTTTCTTGGATGAAGTCCATGCAGTTGGTATGTATGGTCCACATGGTGCTGGTGTCGCCGAACATTTGGATTTTGAAGCTCATTTGAAACTGGGTCTTGAACATCCAAACATTAAAACAGTCATGAGTAGAGTTGATATGGTTACTGGTACTTTAGGTAAAGCTTATGGTGTTGTTGGTGGTTACATTACTGGTAAAACAAACTTGATTGATTGGTTTAGATCTTATGCTCCAGGTTTCATTTTCACTACATCATTGCCTCCAGCTATCATGGCTGGTTGTTCTGCATCTATTCGTTATCAAAGAGCCACATTAAAGGATCGTATTGGTCAACAAAAGAACACTAGATACGTTAAAGACAATTTAAATGAGTTGGGTATTCCAGTCATTCCAAATCCTTCTCATATTGTACCAGTTTTGGTTGGTAATGCTGCTGATGCCAAACGTGCATCCGATTTATTATTAGATAAACATAATATTTACGTTCAAGCCATCAATTTCCCAACTGTTCCAATTGGTGAAGAAAGATTAAGAATCACCCCTACCCCAGGTCATGGACCTCAACTTTCTAATCAATTGATTGAGGCTGTTGATTCAGTGTTTAGTGAATTGAACTTGAATAGAATTAACGATTGGAAAAAACTTGGTGGTTTAGTTGGTGTTGGTGTTGAAGGTGCTGGAAAAGTTGAACATATTTGGACAGATGAACAATTGGCTTTGACTGATTCTGATTTGAATTCAAATGTCAATAACCCAACTATTTCTCCACTTGGTGTTTCATCCGGTGTTGCTGCTAGATAAAACGGTAGACAAACACCTTTTTTTTATTTTTTAGTTTTTCGCCCACGGCCAAACTTTATAACGTTTATTCTATAGCTTAGTCTATAACTACTCCGTATGTCACGAATAAATATCCATGGATATTAATACAGTATTTGTAATTTTTGTATTGAGGTGTATTAAATTGTTCAAATTGAGTTTACAACAAGAATTTATACTATGTGACCAAATCTATTCAGACTAATAAGTTGGCAGGCATATTAGGTATGCTTTTTGCAGGTCATGACGTCTGAATAATTCACGATTATATTCTGCGAATGGTTTCCCATTCATATTACGAGGATTAATTACCTTCAGTATGCGACAAGAAACCGCAACAAGATGTATATTTTCGTTACGTAATGCTGATATTTATTGTTCCGCACTATACGGTCTAAGGACTAACAAATTACCAGAGACGTCTCTTGGGCAGAGGAGGTACATCACAGATATCCATTTCTTCGGCATTCTCGCTAACGACAATCAAGTCCAACCCCTTAAGATCATGCAAATTGGTCCTCTGGATCTTTTTCAATTTATTATTAGTTCTTACTTTTAGAAAAGTCAAACTTTCTGGAAACGTGACGTCAGATATTTCCTCCAAAGAGCCATTATAAGTGATTTCGAGACCAGTCAACCCACTTGGGAAAGTCACATTGCTTATCTTAACCAAGGAGGTATACGACAAACTTAAGTCTTCCAACTTAGGACCCAATACCAAATCAATTGAACTACTACCGAAATTTGTGTACCGTAGATCTAATTGTTTTAAATTCTTCGGTAGTTGCCATTTTCCAATGTCAGATATACAATTCATTGTCAAATAAATCAAAGTTTGGGGAAAGTAAAGTTTGTCGAGATGAATTCGAGGCACGTCTGCTTCGGACGTCAGATGTGAGTGATATTTAAACAGGAACAAATTGGATAATTTATTAACGGCTTCTTCATTGGTGAATAATTCAAACGGGAAGCAAAATCCACTTAAGCTTAGCATTCTTAATCTCGTACAATTACTTAAGTTGCCGATTTTTAATATACCATGAGTTGCCCCAAGAATTAAATGCTCAATTCCATCTGGAATTTGAAAGATGTATTCGTCACTCCAATCGATATTACGTATTTCCAACCATAACAATTGGGTCATCCGTTTGACAACAATAGCAAGTTCATCTGGCTTTGAGCCATTTGTGAGCGTCATGTTTAACAGTATCAAATTTTGGAAGTCGCGAAGGTGAACATCGTCTAAGGTATTGGAATTGGTATCAAACCCTTTGAGATTAAGAATTTGTAAAGAGGATGGAATGTATTTGAAAATTTCGTAATTGGCATTACTTAACAGCAAACTTTTCAAATGCAAAAGATTGGCCAAATCAGTAGGCGGGAAATCTTTCAAATTCAAACTAAAGTATTCCAATTTGGGGAACAACTCAAGAACTTTAGAAGTATCTGCACCATCTGATAAATTTAATGTTGCAAGATTGAGGTTCGGATTAAATAGTTTCAAATCCTCAAGTTCACTTATTTCAAACGTATCAATAATGTGCACGGCTCTTAATTTTGTCAAGAACTCCATGTATTCGGAACATAACTCTTCAAGCATTGCATGCATGGTATCTATGACAGAGAACAGCAAATCCCTAATGGCCAACGGCATGAAATGAACACTCATATCCCTAGGGTATATATTCAAACTTTCGTAAAATTCCACCAACTCGTCCATATCATCAAAAACGAGACCAACTTTTCTTGGACATAAAAAGTCATCTGGATATATACCATGCCAATGTCCCTTCGAAATCGCTAACGGGGAACTGTCATCACGATCATGAGTTGTCAAGCTAACGTTTAATGTACGAATAATCGGTACAAAAAATGGTACCAATGGTTTCAATTCCATGAATAGTGGATATGTACATTCCTGGAAAGATGCAAACACAAGATGAACTAGTTCTGGTGGGAGTTTGCATAAGTTCAACCAAAATTTAGGGGTATCAACTGACATGTGGGTTTATTTCGGGTTGCAAAGAATGAAATCAAGGTGTCTCAGTGGGGCACCTAATATGTTCAAGTTCTGAATAATGTATTACTGTCTTGAATGCGAGATGGGCGATTTTTGTGTGAGTAGATCTAGGCCTAGGCGCGTTATAATCAAACACCAAGAACCAGAAGAAAAAAAAAAAGTTTTCTGATTTTGTTGTTTCCAAAACAAAAACAACAGAAATCGCAACAGATCTTGCAGGTCGTCAGTATAAACAAACCAACAGGAATCAAACAACCACATATAATCATGGCCCTCAGCAAAGTTCAATTAATAAAACTATATTCTAACAGATTGGTGAAATCGCTTATACCCGTAGAATTCGGAGAGGCATTCATCCAAAGCATAATCAATGACTTGCAAACGACGTTATTAAACTCCTCATCCACACCAGAAGATCAAGATTTATCAATAATTATCAACAAACTCAAGATGCAATTCTTAAGTAACAATCTAAAGAATGAATGGGTTGATTTCCAAGGTTTGATAAATTCATTGAGTAAATTTAAAACATTGGATCAAATTTGTAATTATCTTGTTTTTCTAGATGCTTTGAGAGATGATAAACCAGAGGATATATTATCTACATCATCAGCTAGTATATCACCAGGGAAGCAGCTGCAAAGTGGTGCTGTACTTAATACCGTGAATACAGAATTGACTTTATCTCAACTAATAGAACCTTATTATGATACATTATCGGAACAAACCATTTTGATGTATCTTCCGTATACAATGCTTGGTCTGGATTCTAAAATTTTCACATTCAGTAATGATTACAAACGATTAGAGATACCTGGAGATATAAATAATAGTTTCAGTTCCCTTTTGCGACAAGTGTTTGAATTTGCAATATTATATAAACAATTGGCAATTGTAGTGGATAAATTCAAGGGAACTTTGAAACTGGCAATCAAAACAGCATATATATCAGTGTTGGAGACGCAGTTAAACAAGTATGTCAATGAAATAAATAATGTGTTCAATAATAAACCAAGTTCGATTTTGTCAGTGTATAATGAGGTGTTTCCCTGGATTTTCAAACTAAGGTTTTTATATCGTGTTTCAAACAAGTTGCAAAAATTGGATGGGTATAATTTTGTCACGTTTGTCTATAGTTATACCAAATATGGGGACCCAAGAATACGTGATATTGCCGAAACAGCATTCAAAGAAGTGGTTAAGCCGTATTATAGCATTGTGGAGCACTGGATAGTGAAAGGAGAATTGATTGACAATAATGATGAATTTTTCATTAGTTTTGATGATACTCAAAATGATTTCAATAAAATTATAAAATTGACACCTAAAAAAGTACCTGTTTTTATTAAATCAAGTGATAAAATCTTCCAAATTGGGAAAACGTTGATTTTTTTAAATAAATATTGTCGAGAATTGAAATGGGTGAATCAATTTAATGTGAAATATTCCACCATCTTATTCAACAATCATCAAGGATTATCAGACATGACCACTAATGAAATAAGTGAAATGATTGATTTACAATATAATGAAATTTTGACTTTTCTAACACAAATAATCCAGGGTAATAAATGTCAAATGTTTACTCATGTTAACAATTTCAAAAGATTTTACTTGATGGAATCTAGTGATTTCATCGATGCCATAATGATCAAGGGGAAAAATGTATTTAATGAATCATCAGTAAACATCTCATCCACGTACCTTGGGAAGGTGCTTTCCGAGGCAATCCAGATTTCATCAGTTGCAAACTTTGAATTCGTCAATCGATTAGACTCGAGGGTTATAAATACAATAAGTGGGAATTTAGGATGGGAATCATTTACAATTGAATATAAAATTGATGATTTACCTATAAGTTATTTATTTGACAGTCATCAACATCTACAATATTTGAAAATGTTTCATTTTCTTTGGAAATTACGACAATTGAGTTCATCATTGAATGTACATTTTGAGATGTTTAATGAATTGAATCATAACGTTGTTAAAAATTTACCAACCAGAACAAAAAAACCATTGACCAAATCAATAAATATAATCACTGGAATTAGAAATCATCTTTTACAATTTTTAAATGAATTGATTGCTTATCTATCCTACGATGTAATTGAAGAGAATTTCCAACAACATATTGTGAAACGATTATTTTATAACAAGAATAACCAAGATTTATTATTGAACAAACTGTTTATGAATACATCAACGGAAGCAACACTGGAGGCGGACAAGAACTTACCACCTAAACTTAATGTGAATTTATTGACAATTGATGAATTGGTTGAAATGCACAGTGCTTTTATTGATAGTGTTGTAAATACCACATTATTGAATGAAAAAGTGAAAGGTCATGAAACCAATCTAAGTTACATTGATCAAATCTTTGATATCTTACAAACAATTTTCAATTTCATAAACACAAGTCAAGAATATTATACATTAGTGGTTAATTATGGATTAGTGGCTCAACCGGAACAAATCAGTACCAAAGCAACAAATATGGAGTTGGATGAAGAAGATTTAGAATTTCAATTACATAAAATCAAGACAAGGATTTTTAAAGATATTTATCAACGTGATTATCAACGCCAATTGAAAGATTTGAAAGATGATTTGGAAAGACAATATAATTTGAAAGATTTAAGTAAATTGTTATGAATGTATATGAGTGTTTTCTTTTTGTTTTATTTCGAATCACATCTCTAAAGGTATTAATGTTTTGGATGTTTGCTTGTAGACGATGGTGCTCATCAAAGCTAAGCAAAAGCAAGTCATTGTTATTGTGTAATCAGACCTTGCAACAAGTGTGCACTAAACAATTATCATTACGCTAAATCACCAAACAATTTCTGATTCGTTACCCCGGACTTCAAGTTGCTTGGCCAAGCACGATTGCGCAAGTAAGCTCCTAAGCTTAAACGAATATAATAATGAAAACTATAAAAGCGAGAGAGAGCTGAAAGAGAGACAGCCAACGCAAAACAAGCACACAACCGCATACATAAACTAGAAACAGGATATTCATTGTTTGCATCTGGGTGCGTCATGTGATTTGTCAAAGTTGGTCTCGGTAAGTGAAAAACTTGTTCTAACAATAAACATAAATAATATGAATTCACAACCCCATGGGGGTCCAGTTAAAAGCATAAGTTGGTGATCTAAACTTTAAATAATAAACTGATGCGTATAAGCCATAGTGGGTGATTGTATACAGTCTTTGAAGTGATGCAATGTGATGCAGTTTGATTTAATTGGTTAATAAATATTACCTATCAAGAAAAAAAAACAAGATCTTGTTGTCTGGCATGTCTTGTCTTGTGTTGTTCGTCCTCGGTAGATAATTTTTTTTTTTTTTTTTTTCACCCGCAAGATGTACAAAGACCGCAATATATATAATCAGACACTTTTCACCCAATTTTTTTTTTTTTT
>JAKTVG010000428.1:0-35273 GCA_030557085.1 Candida gigantensis
GGCAAACCAACAACAAGAGTGGCTGTACCACCTACACTACCTGTGATAGTAGTATAAGAAGTACTGACACCGACATAAGATGTTGTAATTGTAGTGGTTGGGATTGGTTGAATGATTTCGATTGTTTTGGTTTTATCAACTGAAGGGTTAAATGGCAAGGTGGTGACTACTGTATTTGTTGCATCTGATGCAGTTAGGGTAGTGACAACAATGACAACACCATTAGAACCTGCTTGACCTGCAGGAGAAGGATTCCATACTTTGGTGACTGAATAATTTTTTGGTGTGCCTCCAACACATGTGGAGCTGTCATTATAAAGGACCCTAAATTGTTGTTGTGAGGGAACTTGAACGAGCGCGTCGATAAAAGGACGGTAACCTGCAGGAATATTTTGGTAATTTACCATAAGTGAGTTGGAAGTACATGTATAAGTATAACTGAAAGTGTCGTATGTCAATGGAGTTAACCAAGGATTTAAACCCGTTGTAACACCTATGTGGATGTTGTTACAATCAATAATAAAGGTAGTATCAACAGACAGAAATCCAAGTCTACCGGTTGTATAACCAGTAGAACAATCCAGCGCAACAGCAAGATTAAGGGATCTCGCCAAACTTGGAATTGATCTGGATAAGGTGAAGAAGTCCTCTACGGCTTGATTATGTTTTGTGAAAGTGGCAGTAGTGCTGAGAGCGTTGTCTCCATCATTAAAAGTGACAGTATTGGTCCCATCAGTAAAGCAAGTTGAATCTTCCAAATCAACTGCCCAACCACTCCCTCCAACATTGAACGTCAATGGAATGGTAATGGAACCGTACGCTTTGACACTAGGAGTCAATGCATTATTAACCACACATGATAAACTTGAAAATGTTGTAAATATTTCACCAGCATTGAATTGACAAGTTGCATAGCTGACACCACCAGCAACTAAATTAATAGATGGATCGGAAGTAAGAAATTTGAAAACACAATTCATAAGCAATGTGAAAGTATCACCAGGACTGACAACACTACCGTCCAAAGCCCAGCTCAACTGAGCATTCCAAATCGGGACAGATGGACCAATGTAAGGATAATTCGCAACATTGTTATAGACTAATGAGTCAAAACTGGTAAAAACACCGCTTATAGCTTGAGCAGTTACTACTGTCAAATGACAGTAAAACAATAAAAGATTATGGAGATTCATTAATTGAGATTGTTGATTAATTAACGATGAAGGAAAATCAGAAGATGACGGCTAGAGGTTTCAGAGATGAGGCACTCTTAATTTACTATATATGATTTTACCAGGAGTAAGATCTAATGGAACACATTTTTTAAAATTTTGATTAAAAGCTAGTGGGGATTTCCTTTTCGAAAGCTATTTAGTAGCAATGAAACCATCATATTGACTTGCAATTGGTGTGGATGCTGGTGCTCTTCTCTTCCGCGTGAAGTTTTAGCTTCTTTTGCAAAAGTCAAAATATGGAAATATGACGTTTTTTGTGCAACACCCGTTACGGCGAATCCGCTTAATCAAGGGATCCAGTGCTTCGATATAACTGTGTGAAAAATCTAGACAATATGCAATGCAACCCTAACTAGATGGTTCATGATGTCACAAAATTGGTACGTTATATTTAGAATAGAAGGAAATTTACATCTCTTGGTTAGAGAGGAACATTTGAGGCCACATGGAGTTAAGGACTTATTAATTTCCAAAAGCTTTTAGAGTTGAATTTGAGTGGTTAATACCACATGCATTAAAATTTTGATATGGCACCGTTTTTTTTGAGACAGATGAGTTCTTTTTTGTTTTTCACGGGATTTGTTAATGCTAATCGCTCATTTAGTATTTAGTTTACATCCTTCTAGATGATAGATACTGTGCCACAGAGCTATTGAGATTTCTTTAGAGATGGTTTTGAACAACAAGTTCGCTTGTTTTTGTCCAAGAAGAAAAAGAAATGGGGATATATACAAAGGAGATGTAACATATACAAAGCCGTGCAAGGTTATTGTGACTTGGTCCGTAAACATTGATGATCATGAAATATTGTTAATCACAAATAAGGTGGGCAGAGTTGTTTAGTACAAATTGTTCGATCAATTGCAACAGATACTTTTGAGATGGAACGCAACACATAAATTGCGCAATTCTGAAATATCACTAATATTTAATGCTCTCTGTTATATATGTACTAACTATGACAATAGAACTTTATTTAAAGTTATTGTTGTCCAAATTTAATATTTTGTAGAATTGCTACTCCACAAGTGGTAAAAATCAAATACACACAACAAACTGGATGCAAATTCTTATTTTTTTTTTCTATTACAAATCATTGACTAGTTTGAATGATCACTAGACCACGGTTAATACAGTTTCCTCCGTATATCGCCTCAGGTATTACCATATTTATGAATCAAAAGGCGAGCTTGTAAGTCATCAATGGCAGAGAGAACTTTGTTACAATATTTTTGCAATAACTAAAAAAAACCTTAATTATTATTCGGGGTTGCAAATTTCGAATTAAACTTTGAAGCACGGATAGTTGGCGTTACTTTTTCCATGTTCCCATATAGAGATTCTTCTCTCATTAACATCATCTACATGCGATGTGATTTCTTGGCATTAAAGATTCCTATGTTTAAAAATTTGTGGTATTGTCTTCTTTGGTTTTTGAGTACACAGTATTACTGGTGTGGCACCTTAGCAAAGTACAAGAAAGAGAATACTATGACTGATACGTAAGTAGCACTTCTTTCGAGCCAAGTTGATCATTAAAAAACCGCATACCAACTACGAGAGACTACAAACTTAACTAGGTGTTTTCTATTTAATATATATCAGTTATATCTTCCAGTGTGTATTTACGAGACGGTTATTACCCATTGTTAGGAAAGGCAACGATTGGTTATGAAACTGTTAACTATTAAACAGGGGAACAGGGGTCCAGAGAATAGATGAGCCGGTTACTTGTTGACGCATATAAGTAAATAATAGCACAATACAAGAGCTGGGTTCAAAACTATAGTTCCATATTAGTATAGATAGAGGTTCACTAAATATGAGATACATCACGTGATACATCTTTACAAGGTCCTTATATTAATTGAATATCGGACCTACTATTGATTGCCCAATGTTCCAAGATGAGGATAGCTTCTACAATTCTTGTTGAACCCCATTTTTGAATAATTTAAAATTTAGGGGCTTCAAAATTGTTAAGTTTACGGTTATGTACAAACTATAACTTAATAAGTATCTAAAGCTGCGCCAATAACGGTCGCTGCAAACGATCGATAAGCCTTGTCCTCTTCGCAAGTACTTATTTTTTAGTCGTAGATCTAATAATGTTGCCATGCCAGCAATAATGTGTTTTGTATTACAGTTCTACTAGTATGTAATACAAGGTTGTACGAAAAGTTTGTTTAATAAAAAAGATACCGAATATGTCTTTATCGAAATTCAATTCAAACATTGAATACCCTATACATCTTTTCCGTATACAATGAACGATATCAAACAACAACTTCCAAATTTCTATCCTCATGTCTTCCAACTCTACTCACTGATCTAATACGAATAAGCATCAACCTATCAAGCCTCAAATCCCCCGTGCTTAAAACGGACGTACATCCGGAGATGGGACAATTCTGTTTCGTTCTTAGATGTGCATGAATGCTCAGTTCTTCATACACATGCCCACATAGTTTTGAATTCACTGGTTTCACAAAATAATTAAGCGTGATTGGATCCTTAAGTGATATTTTCCCTCCAGACACATTCAATTCGTCATCTTCTTGTGACTCATCTGGGATGGCGTCTTCCGGATTCTGGAAAACAAATAGGACGTCCTTCAAGTATTTATGATCTTTCGTGCCCATGATGGTGGCTCCTGATGATGTTGATGAGATGTTTGATACATTTTCGTATTCATCCCTCACCACTTCGGTGAAATTGGGATCAGATGCAGCATGGTATTCATCTAATGTGTCTAATGTGAGTTCTTTCCGTTCACGACTGGAGAATTTTCGTACGTTTGGTTGGGTATGGACATGTTTCAATTTATTATATTCTTTTTGCCCCTCAATTAGGTTCTCGAATGCCTTGATAAATTCGGTTAATATCTCCTCCGAAAAGTTTAAGTGATCATTTGCTAAAATGTATTCAATATAACTATTTGCCACGTCTTGGATTTGTCGTGTTTGCTCTTGGGTCATTCCATCTAATGTTGTTTGTCTGAATTCATTGTCAAAGTCTCGAATAAATTCGCTTCGTAAAGGTACACAAGCAGGAAGGGATAAGTTTTCAGGTAAGAGCACTTCTTCTTCCAACAGTTCTTCTTTGAATCTCGACATCGTTTGTTGTTGTTGTTGGCAAGTACGTTGATTAAGTGATAGGGGGAGAAAAAAAAATTTGACCTGCAGACTTTTCAACGCGTCCTTGGCCGCTTACGTAAGAAGAAAAAATTAAATCAACCACGAGTAGGTATCTCTGATTCCTCCTATACAAGACTAACTCTTCTATTTAACTTGGTAAACACCAGTTACGATGACTTTTCCAGCTCTCCATTTGACATTTCTTCGAGCAATACTTTGCACGTTTACAAAGTTTACATTTCGCAAATTGCCTTGGGAAACTTTCCCATTGATGACAGTTACCACATTGACGTAACCCAGAAGCATTCCGACGGCAACTATTGCGCATTATTACTCCAGCCCAATAATGCATATCGGTGCCCGATAAGAAAGTAAATCTTTCAACCAATGGGAATAAACTGACTTTTTTGTATTCTATCAATGCATCATCTTGGTCCTCATCGTTTTCATCAATATCGAAAAACTTGTACTCCTCATAGTTCCATTTCTTTTCAAGATACTCTTTTGTTTTCAATCGTGCTCCGATAATCGTGTTTTTCAATTTCCTGCTTTCAACTTCAATGTATCTATTCAATTTATTATACGATTGGAACAAAGCAATTTCACGCTCCTCGTCGTCAACAACAGATTCACTTTCAACTATGTTCTCGTAAAGTTTTGGTAAATATTCAACATGATCCATCAGTATATATTGTAATCCTCTGGTTGATATTGAATCATCGGAATCATCGTCACAACAATCAAGTTCGTTTCCATCGTCGTCGTCGTCATCTTCATCATCGTCGTCATCGTCTTCCTTTTCTTCTTCCAACTCGGCTGTTTCTGTCAAATCCAATTGAAATTTGTCATTTTCTATTATGAAATTATCATCATTTAAAGATGTCACCATTTGTGGAGAATTGGATGCACTAGGATGAAATGTTTCCAAGTATGACGACACCGGCTTCCTCGCTCTAGGCACAGTACTGGAAGATCGTAGTTTTATCGCCAACGATTTCCTCGTCTTTAGTTTCATCTTTCTTTCTAAGTATAACTTTAGTTGATTATCTCTAATGCTCATATCCAACACCAAATGGGAATTTTGTAAAGAATCCTTGAGGTAGGGGTACTTCGAGATATATGCCAACATTTGCAATGACCAAACTATATCATCTTCTCTGGGAATGACAACACCAGTCTCTGTAAAAGATCTAACAAATGCCTTTGGGTTGTTATAACTCTTATTTATTTCAATGTCTCTTGCATACATATCAGAAAGAAATTGTAAATTGCTATCCATATCAATATCACAATCATTTATAAATTCATCATCCAAAAGCTCTCTTTGTTTATCTTCTCTTAACTTGTTTAATATCATCACAATTATATATCTTCTTCGAATATCATAATTAATGCTATTGTTGACTTTCTCAGAGTCACTCTTTCCCACGCAGTAAACTTTTATTAGTTTGAACAATTCTTCCACTGTCAACTTGTTATATTCGTCATTCGTTAAATTAACATCTAGATTAAAACTTGGACTGCTGGAATGACTGCTTGAAATTGAAGTTGCCTCTATCGCTGCTGTGGCTATTTGAATTGGATTTGGGTAATCTTGTTGGAACCCCATGGGACCAAAGTTCTGAGTCTCTTGCACGCCAACGGCATTGGGAAGTGCGGTTCGATTTGGTTGTTGAAAATGGCGAAATAAAGTTTCAGCAACAGGCGTTATACCTTCTGGTGCACCATTGTTAGTAGTTGCAGTAGTAGCGGTAGTAGCAGGGTTGAAATTATCTGGAGTGACTGTTTCGGTATGTGAGACGGTTGCAGAAGGCGTAGTCGCAAATTGTGTGGCGTTTGGTGAGTTGGTCAGGATAGGGGTACTGTTAATGGTTGATGGTGCCGGTCTTGAATAAGCTTGAACAAATGTCCTTTCATGCAAAGATAAATAATTGTCCAATACGGTAGCTATTATTGGTAGTATTCCTGCTTTCACTACTTTTTGTCGAATTTCCTCAGTTCCTCTAGTGCCAATAAGAACAAGAGATTGGAAAGCTAGAGTCCATTTCCAAGCAGTTAATAACTTTTTCTCCTGATCGCCATATAATATATCGTTTCCGAGACCAGATTGATGACATTCATGTAGGATTTCAACCAAGCGTTCAATCCCACCATCTATTGACAAAGTTTCCCTCACCTTTGCCAGTGAACTCACCAAGTATGTTAAGAAATTCAATGAGTTCACTAATGGTTTATCTGATGTTACGTCCAATGCCCTTCGATCATATAGACTAGCAGTTATTGTCACTGCCGCTTTATTACTGGATATTGCCCTATAATTGGAATCACGCATAAAAAAACACTTGAGGAATCGATTTGTTTGATACTAAAAGTTAAAAATAAAAAAAACAAACACACGTTTATGCTTATTCAATTGTTGATCTTCCCTTTTTCGATGTATGGAAAATGGATTTAGTTGTGGCCCTTCCCCCTTTTTGGAAATATACAGCGGTCTTTTAATTAAAAAACACCCTAAACTGCGATGGATAGTCGATGGTGGTGAAGGTGATGATATTGGAATCAAAAAAAAAATTGTAGTCTTTTTTCTGGTCCTTTGGCAGAAGAAGCGAAACAGTGCCTAATCAATGTTGCCACTATACACTTATATGTAGGACACTCTAGTATTATTACAATTGTCTATTGTCTATTGTCTATCAAATCAACAAAACTAAATAAATATAATTAATAAATAAATAAATAATCATTACTTGAGAGATCCCAACTTCTTCTCTATTTGGACCATTCCTTTCATACATTGTTCCATAAATAGCAAGGTTAATATGGTATGCGGACCAATTCTAAACAACTGAGCCCAGAAACCTTTATACAATGCCATGGGACCTTCAGCTGCAATAGTTTTTCTAAAACAGTCTATTGGGCCACTGTATAAATCACCTTTTTGATTGTACATTCTTGTCAATACAACATCCCAAGGGTTCATTACAATTGCAACACCCAACCCGGCCATGATGGAGGAAACAAAATTCAAAGTAAAGGAATTTTCCCGCAACAAGTCATGTTTCAACAAAAAGCTTTTGGTCAAGTAGTAAGTAGGTAATTGGGCTGCTGATCCGGCACCTGTTCTTAAAACAGCTGCATCGACACCTCTATACAATCCTTTGATCCCTTCGCTATGATAGATTTTAGAAATCCCGTCCCATGTGCTTTTATAAAATGTCTGCTGACCAACAGCAGCCCCTCCAGTGTTTGCATTGCTGTATGATTGCATTCTAGTCTTGATCAAAAACATGGGTGAAGCTAAAACCGCACCTGCGGCCCCACTGGTAAACCCAGCAAGGACATTGATGAACAAACTTGGTGTTAAGTGACCATCAGCGGATATCTTTGAAGGAGCAATAGTTCTAGTAATGTAGTATCTACTTGGTTCGTAAAACCCAATTCTGCACCCATTCAATGCCAACTGGTAATAATAACCACATGCTAGCCCTTGTTGTAATCCTCGAATCCCTTCGTTTCTATAAATGACACCAAACGCTTGGAATGGATTCTTGTACAACAACACTGCATCTTTTGATTTTTTGGCCAATTCACCTTGCAATTGCATTCTTGTTTTGATCAATTCAATAGGGTTTGTGAAAGTCACTGCCATACATGCAGCTACACCACCAGCTATGAATCCACCCAATGGAGACACCTTTTGAGCGTTGTTTTGGGTAGCTGTAGCCGGCTTATGTATAACTTTAGTAGCTGCAGATGTGACCGCATTCAATATGGGCTCTTTCTCCGTCAGACTCATCGTTGAAGCAAAAATAAAGAACGAGATAAGAGAAAGAAAGAGAGGTCAGGTCCAAAATCTGAATAGATCTGTGAAAAGTTGAAGTTAAATTAAGAAGAGAAAAAGAAATGTTTCCGATTCAATTTACGCAGGGCCGTTTCCGCTCGGGCGTGCCATACACACATTTTCAGGTTTATTAATTTTGCATCACAAGATACCGACCCCACGTGAAACAATCGTTAAATGTATGGGGGGAGGGAGTGTTGGATCACAGCCTATGTACCATCTGAAGTGTTGATTTATATCCGTCAGTAAAAGCTCATGGTATAAATTATTTTTGTTAACAAAATATAACAGATCACGATGCTAGTATGATAATCCGTGGGGGAAATGACGGGAAAAATTTTTTCCTTAGTTAGTCTTCTCTCTCCTTACGTAACATAACCGATTTCATTTTTTTTTTAAGTTTGCCATTCTTCTTCCATCTCCTTACTTGTTGTTTCTTGGAGATTATTTTCAGCTAATATTTTAACCCAATTACACCAGATCAACAATGTTAAGGCTAAGGCAAAGAAATATTGCAAATCAAGTGATTAAGAGATATGCGAGTTCAGATGCATTGTCCTCAACTCTTAACAAATATCCAGTCGGACATCAGGTGTATGGTTTCGAGATATCTCAAACTACTCCGATTCCTGAATTTTCATTGACCGCAGTGTCACTAAAACATCTCGCCAGTGGGTCCACTCATTTACATTTAGACTCGCCGAATGATAGTAACAATGTGTTTCTGATTGCGTTCAAGACAAATGCTCCTAATAATACCGGGGTCCCACATATTTTAGAACATACAACATTATGTGGAAGTGCAAAATTCCCCGTTCGAGATCCGTTTTTCAAAATGGCAAATAGATCATTAAGTAATTTTATGAATGCAATGACAGGTCTCGACTATACATTCTATCCATTTGCAACTACCAATTCCAAAGATTTTGAAAATTTGATGGATGTGTATTTATCATCTGTACTTGAACCACAATTGAAACACACAGATTTCTTGCAAGAAGGATGGAGATTGGAAAACCAAGACGTTAATGATATTGGATCACCATTGGAATTCAAAGGTGTCGTATACAATGAAATGAAAGGTCAATATTCGAATTCGGCTTATTATTTTTATATTAAATATCTTGAAGCTATTTATCCGTCATTGAATAATTCCGGAGGTGATCCTAAGAAAATTATTGATTTACCATATGAAGAATTGATACAATTTCATTCTACAAATTACCACCCTTCAAATGCAAAGACATTCACCTATGGTAACTTACCCTTAGAAGAGCACTTGAATAGATTAAATGATTACTTCCAACCGTTTGAAAAGAAAAATCGCCCCTTGAATGTCAAACAACCAATATTTTCAACCGATGATTCAGCAATATTTGATATAATAGTACCAGGTCCAGTTGATACCATGAGTGGGAAAGACATTGCAGATCAGTACAGTTCCTCAATCACTTGGAATTTGGGTGATCCTTTAAAACCAGGAATGCAATATGAGGTCTTTAAATGGAAAATATTGAATACGTTATTATTTGATGGGCATAACTCTCCATTCTATCAAGAATTGATAGAGAGTGGATACGGTGATGACTTTTCAGCAAACACCGGTCTTGATTCAACCAGTGCTTTGTTGTCATTCACTGTTGGTCTTAATTTTTTGAACAAATCGAAAGTCGATAACTTGGAAAATAAAGTTAAGGAGATTATTCAAACTAAAGTGTTCCCGGAATTAGAGGATGCCAAGACTTCTTCATATAACGATAGGATCCAAGCTATCTTGCATCAAATAGAGTTGGCATTCAAAAAGCACAAACCTGAGTTTGGATTTGGGTTATTGAGCTCTATTGTTCCTTCGTGGCTCAATGGGGTTGATCCGATTGAGTCATTACAGGTGGAAAAAACCTTAAATGAATTCAAAGAAGATTATGCCAAAAATGGGTTGTCAATCTTCAAAACATTGTTGGAAAATACATTGGCGAATCCACATTCACAAAAGTTCAAATTCACAATGGAACCAATTGAAGATTTCACACAACAATTGTCAGAAAATGAAAAGTTTAGACTTGATAAAAAAGTTCAAGAATTGACTGAGAATGATAAGAAAGCAATTTATGAACGAAACTTGGAATTGGCTAAATTACAATCAGAAGATCAAAATGCAGATGTGTTACCAACACTTACGATTGAAGATATTGCCAAGAAAGGTGATTTTTATGCCATTGATTTAGGAAAGGCAAACCACAAAGTTGTTCACCAACGAGTAGTTGATACAAATGGGTTAGTGTACGCATGTGCATTGAAAGACATTTCATACTTGCCCACAAAGTATTACAAGTATCTTCCATTATTTAACAGTTGTTTGACAAACCTTGCTGGAACTGAAGGCACGCCAATCACCGAATTGGAAACAAAGATTCAAATGCTAACTGGTGGAATATCCTTCAACTCCAAAATATCAACTGACCCTTATAACATCCAAGTGCTGAAATTACAATATATATTAAACGGGGTAGCGTTGAAAGAGAAGTCGTCTTCCATTTATGATTTATGGTTGGAAATCTTAACCACTACGAAATTGGATGATGCTGATGATGTTTTGGAGAAATTATCTGTTCTAATTAAAAACATGGGACAGAATCAACTCAACAACATTGCTGAACGCGGTCATTCTTACGCAATGTCGACAACTTCCCTGAAATTGGTTCCACTGAAATACATAAGTGATATTACTTCGGGATTAAGTCAAGTTCAATTTGTGATGGAGTTAAATTCCAATTTGGAATCTAGGGGCAAGGAATATTTAACCAAAGAAGTACTTCCAGCTTTGCGAGAAATTAGAAATTATGTATTACAAGGAGAATTCAGATACAGATTGGTTGGGAATCAAGATACCATTGATGAAAATGAGAAACTTATTAGTAAGTTTGATGAAAGCATTACGTCATATGGGGAATCGCCTATAACTACAGATGGTTTATCATCTTTGTTAGAGTCATTTAACTACAACCATCCAAGTGAAAATATTTTAGTTAATTTGCCGTTCCAAGTTGGTTATTCTTCCTTGGGTAAACTCGGGACATCATACTCATCAAAAGATGGTGCTTCATTACAGATATTATCCCAATTGTACTCCTTCAAGCACTTACATTCGAAGATTAGAGAAAGTAATGGTGCTTATGGCGGTGGATTGCTGTACGATGGGTTAGGTGGGACTTTAAATTTTTACTCGTACCGTGATCCCAACCCAATCAAATCTATTCAAACATTCAAGGATTCGTTCAAGTATGGATTGAATGCTGATTGGAACGATAAAGATTTACAACAGGCCAAATTGAAAATCTTCCAAAGTGTAGATGCTCCAATCAATATTTCCTCTCAGGGTGCAACTTCATTTTTTGAAGGCATTGATGATTATTTGAGACAAGAACGAAGAGAGAATTTTTTGAATACTAATATCAAAGATCTTGAATATGTCACTGAGAAATACCTCGTGGATAATAAGAACGACTTGGTAACTGTGATTGGAGACAATTCGAACCTCAAAGTTGGCGATGATTGGAAAATTAGAACTTTACAAGTATAATAGATCAACAAAACTCTCCCTCTCCATTAGAATAAATTAAATTTCTTGTATATATGTATAAAAAGCAACTATTTACAGAATCCGTAAGCATAACATTAACAATTAACAAACTTTTCTAACGATGACTTCTGGTGAAATCTTTCTTTACTGACTCCGCTATTTTTCTCTTTCTATCTTCTCTGAAAAGACAATGTCTTTGAGCTCTAGGGTCGTACAAGATGAGATTCATTTTGGGTGAACTTCTAGGAATTCTGAACCATTTTTCGTACCCTGTCAATGCTGTCGATACCATCTTCACCATGGTGCTATTTACCTTCGCTTTGGCCATATTTGTGTGTGTGTGTGTGTGTGTTGATATAATGTGGATGGTATATACTGATGAACGGATATTGGATTGAAATTTTTTTTCCTCCATATTGTTGGAACAAAACAGGATCAAGAAGCGAAAAAAGGTGTAAAAATCTTGACTACTAAATTAGGCAATATCTGGTAGCAGATCCATTAATAAGATGTGTACTAGTCGCGTCAAAGCAAACAAACACAACGAAAAATTTTAATTTAAATTTCAAGAACACGCAAAGTAATAAAAATAACTTCTGTTGGATCCAACACTTTTTTTTTTTCATCCAATATAAACAACTACAACACGATGAATTCATTGTTTACATATTTAGCTTTGGTAATAACCTTATTCATCAATTCAACCCTTTCATTGCATTTAGAAGTCCCAGCTCTTCCTAATCCAAAACCAGTATGCGTTCGTGATTTTGTTCAAGAAAACCAAATGGTGGTAATAAATATCCGTACTGATGGTACCAAGGGAGACGGTCAAAGATTGGACTTGAAAGTCACTGATCTGCTTGGTAATGAATATAGAAGCAAGAAGGATGTTGTTGGGGATGTCAAAGTTGCATTCACTTCTCATCATAATGCTGCTTTTGATATTTGTTTGACCAACCAATTGGATCATAAATGGGCTCAACATAAAGAAACAGTGAGATCTGTTGAATTAGATATTGAGAGTGGTGCTGCTGCTAGAGACTGGAATGCTTTGCAAGCAAGTGAAAAATTGAAACCTGTTGAGGTTGAATTGAAAAGAATTGAAGGATTGACTGAAGAAATCGTTCAGGAATTACAATACTTGAAAGCAAGAGAGGAAAGAATGAGAGATACTAATGAATCAACAAATTCAAGAGTTAAATGGTTTTCTATTATTGTCATTGCATCTTTGATTGGATTTAGTCTTTGGCAAATCCAATACTTAAGAAACTACTTCAAAGTTAAACACATTATCTAAATAAGTATATTTGAAATTATTGATGTGAATTTCTCCCATTTATGAGGTTTAGATTTTATATTGTCAGCTTCTTCTGTAGTCAATTTAATGGATGAAGTCGTGGTAGACTTTGCACATTTTTTAAGAAAATGAAAGTAGATCTTTTCTCTCATATCATCAATTTCCTTGCACACCCCTACTAGTATTTCTTTCTGAATAAGTTTTTCATAACCCACATTAGCAACATCTCTCAAAACAAACGAAAACATCCATTCAAGAACGAAATTGTATTTGTTCCATGTTTGTCGGAAATGTGCAAACGATTGATAAGTTTCATCCTCAATAAACCCTTTATACAAATCTGGTTTTTTCATCCAACCAAGAACCAATCGCAAATTCTCTGCTCTCCAATTTCTATCGATCTTGTTATCACGAGGTTTTAATATGAAATCACTAGTTGCTGGACCGGTTAATGTGCTCAATAACTTACTTGATAGGTTCACCAAGAATACTTCACGATAGTGCAACGGCACCTTAGACTCCAAAAGCAGTGAATAATAAAATTCGACCCAATAGTCATATTCTATATACATAAACTTGTTGGCGATTTCCTGAATTAACGAGGCTGGATGAATCGAATTGGAACTTGAAGGTGAAGTACGAATAATTCCATCTGGTGTCTCTTTATCGAAAAATATACTCCAATAATGTACCACACACAAAATTTTAAATCTCAACTTCATTGAATCCATGTTATCATTGTAATATATGAATTCCTTCATGTTTTTCTTAGCTGATATGCCTTCGTCCTTTTTAACCAAAATCTTTTCATGTTCATAGCAAGCCGGTGGCATCACATCACCCCCAACTGTGAGACCATTGAATACATATTCCGTCAATCTGTCGAACCAACTAGTTCGAGAATACGCTAATTGTCTCATGAGTTTGCCTAATAACAAAGACGAGTTCTCAAACACTTGATCCATAACCATCGATCTCCTCGCAGTCGTTTGCTTAAATACCCATCTTAGCGGCTCTTTCTCATCGGGGAATAAATCTTTAAGCTCATGAATCAAATTGAATTCAACTATATTGAATAATTGAACAATTGTTGCTGCGTGTGTAGCATAAATCATATGACAATTTCTATAAGTTGAATCAAATACATCGTTTGGTTTCCCAGCACAATAAAATGTCCAATTGATCAATCTCCATAAATCAAAATCACTCTCTTTGGGGTTCAAACGCGTGCTTAGAATTGGTTCGTCAAAGATTCGAATCCCACTCCATCGCGGTTTGTCCGGTGGTGGAGTAAAATCTTCGTTAAATAAAACAGCAGTGTTGTTTCCAGATTCCCCACGGGTCAAGTTATCTGCAAAATTGCTATTGTTGCTATGCCCCGTCAATTCCTCAATTTTATTGACTTCATTTTCAATTAGGCTTTCGTCGTGTTGTGGATTATTAAATTCTTCATCCTCTGAATCACTAATAACCGCGTTTTCTTTCGCTTTTTTCGTGACTTCATCTGTCCCATTACTCACATCATCTATCTTACGTTTCTTTTGAGGTGATTCTCGTATTATTGTAAGTATATCCTTGGTTTTTTCAGTTCGTGGTTGTTGTTGGACGCGTGTTGGTCTAGTTCGTCCTTTCGGTAACTCCAGAAAATCTGTCATGAACACCTTTAAATTTTCATATAATTTGACATTGGGTAATAAATTCACATATCGTTCGATAATTTTAATGCTTCTGTCACTTATTGGAGCCTTGCATTTTGATTCCTCGTAGTATCCATTGCTCGATTTTATCTGCTTATGAGAAGCAGGAATGTTATCTAAATTGTTAGAAGTGGTCCAATTGCAATTCATACATCTAGAGGCTAACGTGAAAAGTATCCTGAAAATATTTGCTGAAGGAATAATAACCAAATCTTGAACATCTTCAGATGGACTGAGTTTCCATAGTATTTCCAAATGGGTTAATAATTCGTCAAATTGTTTGAAACTATTCAAGTTGACCGCGTCGTCATTTATATCTGATAGCAAGCTATCAATAAATTTCGTCTGATTTTCGTGAATCGAGGAGATATGTAGGTATTTCATGATAAATCCTGATTTGTGATATTACTAAAAAATTTGAAACCGATCTGAAATATTTGTGTGGTTATATTTTTTTTTTTTTTTGTTCGTGGGTTTTTTTACTGTAGAATTTCAACATCAACTACAGCAATGTCCTTAACAGTATGTACGACTTGAATACCATTAGGCATATATGTGTTATACTAACAATCCTATAGTTTTATACAAAGACAGGAAACATCAAAGTTGAATTGTATGCAGCAAATGAGCCACAAATACTAGAGAATTTTCTTCGACATTGTGCCCTGGGAACTTACACCAATATAAAGATCCTAAGATATGTGCCAGAATTTATACTACAAACAGGTTCGCCTATCAATAAAAGCAAAGATAATAAACCAGCTGATCCTGAAAATAAACCAACTGGCGAATTTGTATCAAAATTATTTGAACTGAATCAAGTTAAACGAGGAACTTTATTCACTATAAACAACCCTAAAGAACCTGACCACTGTGGATCGCAATTCTTCTTTGTATTATCTGAAAATCACATAGATTCATTATCAGATGGTGATTATACTGCAATTGGAGAAATAATTGATGGTTTCGAAGCACTAGATAAATTGGCATCTGAAATCACCACAGTGGATCATCCATCAGGAAAACCAACTGGGAAATGGAAAAACACAACATGGTTGAATTCAATTGAAATAAATCATAATCCATTAGTTTAGTTCCCCTATTTGTCCCAAAATTTCTGCAAAATCCTTGATGGTTACACAAGCACCTTGTTTATTAAAATCGAAATTTAACAAATTCCCTTTGGAATCATGAGAGCAACATCCCAACATATCAATCAAGAATGTATCGCTCAATGGAGCTTTAGTAGCTGGATCGGAATCCAAATTTAGATTTGTTTTGATTTTCTTCAAGTCCGGGAAAGTTAATTGGAATGTGTCTGAACTAGTTGGTCCTCCTGAACTTCTCACGAATAAGTTCCAGCTGTTATGTATGTGTTTATAGTGGTTTCTGAATTTAATTAATCGATTGAGATTATGTAGTAATTTGTCAATATCTACAATATCCATTATCTTATCCAACTCTTTAACTGTAGATGTCACGGTATAGGCCTGAATCATTTCAATGGTGTTTGATTGCTTCTTATTCAATGGGTTTAAAGTAACATTTCTATCTTTGATAAAACCATAATAGTACTCTATACAATCTTCAATATCTCTCGTGAAACAATTTGGAATATTTAAATCATGGAACATTTGAGGTAGTTGGTTTAAAAACACGTCTTGTTGCTCATCATTTATGAATTCTGAATAAACTTCTAGAATTTCATCTTCGATATCGCCATCAAGTTGTTCAAAAGTCTCTGACGTTGAGAATTTTGCTTTATCGTTTCGTCTAGGTGGCATGGTATGAAGAAGAACGAGGTTGTAATGTGATTAGCAAGTACTCATTGAAAAGAGCACATTGCACCAAAACAGAAGTCGTGCGATGGTGGATTTCTGAATTTGTCAGATTTACGTTTATACTGTTTTGCCGTCTTGTCATTTATCCGAGATCTCTTAAAATGAACGATTGATTGATATTTTATAAATAATTCTTTCATCTTTTTTTATCCAGCTTAATGACAATGACAGAGCCTTCAATCAAGACAACTTTTATTGAAGTTACAGAAAAACTACCAATTATACCACCATGCAGGGTATTTTTCAAGAATGAATTTGAACAACCATCAGGAAGTTTCAAATTACGAGGATTAGGACATTTAGTAGCCGTATCATTAGAAAAGGCAAAGAAGCTCGGTAAAACCAACACCGAGATATTTTCGTCTTCTGGTGGGAACGCAGGGTTGGCTGCTGCTTACGCAAGCAAATACTACGGTTTAAAATGTACTGTTGTTTTACCCGAGATCTCTAAACCAAACGTTATTGAGAAATTGAAATCATTGGGGGCAGAAGTCATTGTTCATGGTAAGCATTGGGGGGAAGCAGATAAATATTTGACTGATGTTGTTATTAAAAATGTGGATGATTCAGTATATCCAGTTTATTGTCATCCGTTTGATAATCCGTTAGTATGGGAAGGACATAGTAAAATCATTACTGAAATCCTTGAAGAGAAACAATTACCGGATTTTGAAAAAGTGAAAGGAGTGATTTGCTCCGTGGGAGGAGGTGGTTTATACAATGGTATTGTCGAAGGTTTTAGAGATTATAAAAATGTTCGAGTGTTGGCAATTGAAACAAAACAAGCACCTACTTTCCATGTGGCTGTAAAAGCTGATAAAGTAGTGCATTTGGAAACAGTCAACACTATAGCAACCTCTTTGGCTTCGCCGTATATATCAGCTCAATCATTAATCAACTATAAACAAGGCAATACATCACTTGCAGAAATCGACGACTTGGATGCTGCCAGAGGTGTAGTTGACTTGTATGACAATCTCGGATATATGGTGGAACCAGCTTGTGGGGCATCGGTCGCCCCAGTGTTCCATCTACAAAGTTTATTAAAGGACAATTTTGGAGAGTTGAGTTCTGATGATATTATTATTGTTGTTGTGTGTGGTGGGTCTGGTGTGAACAAGGACATTATAGAACTGTATAGAGCTTTATTAGAACAATAATAGAAACGTTGACATGGCCCACATGTAATAGTCCAACTATCTTATCACATTCATTTTTTGAATTTGTTGGTTTCTGTTTTTTTCTGTTGCGACTGGCCTGCATGTTGTTGTGCTTCCCCAAAATTTTTACTTTTGGGCGGATGGCTTGTGCTTCCGTTTCGCCTTCAAACCATTTGTATATCCGGTTTGTGCTTTCTGTTATTCAATATATTAGTTCAACCAACTACTTTCTTTTTCCTTTTCTGGGTGCATTTTAGTTGGAATATACATCTAAACCAATTACTCAAATCATATTCTCCATAGCAGACACTTCATACAACTTTATTGATATTCAAATTATTACGGTTTAATTAAGACACATGTCAAACACAAATTCTTGGTTATATTTTTGGAGATCAGTGGAAGCAGAAGAGAAGCCGTCGACACCAGAAGATACCAACGATTCAAGTCTCAGTAATGATACTGCATCTCTGATAATACTAGATCCCACAACCACTTCAACGGTACCTTTGAAGAAGAGGAGAACACTGTCTACCGCCACGCGACTGGTGGTATTGAGACATAAACCTTCAACATCCTCGTTGGCTTCAATGACAGCTGGTAACTGGTTGGGATGGAACTCTAAAAAGGACGATAATACGAATCAATTGTCTGAGGCTAATGAAGAAGGCATAGATGAAGACGAAGAACATCCACAACAAGAAGAGGTTGAAAATGATGATATCGTACCTGATGATAATGGAGACGAGGTGGACGATCATATTAATCACAAAAAAGGACTGAGCTGGACATTCTGGGGCAGTAACAATACTAACGTGGAGCAATCATCATCACAAGATACCAACCAAGAAGATGATCAGGCGTCGAAACGAGATAAAGTAGAACATGTGGCCAATACTATTGTGAATTCAACTCCAGCTCTTCTCCCGAAGCAGGATCTGTCCAATAAATCCACACAAGACCCAGAACAAGCAGATGATGCTGTTTTGTATAAACCACACGACAAAACTGCACAGTTCAATCAAATCAACACACATAAGAATGAAGATTTACGTGAGAATTTAATCGTACCGGATTGGAACACTTGTTTGCCTGAAACTGCAACCAGTCCAATTTTTAATAATTCGTCTACATCAAATCCAGGAAATGGGAACCAAACACTTAAAACGGACCTTGCAAATTGGAAACAGTTTTTGACGCAAATATCGAGTAAGTTTGGTTTTACCAGTAACCTGATTCTCACTGAACAGGGAGAGCAACAACAGCAGATGTCTAATGATGAAAATGGGGTTGAAAGAGACTTTGGTATATTGTATGAAAAGTCGTACAAACTATATGGTAAATCTTTAGCATTGTTGCCTAGGGACAAAAGAGCATGTTTGCCCAATTACAATAAATATTATCACAGTGTGGAACTGACATCTTTTGTATCAAATCCAACGACACCTTCTCAATTAGAAGAGGATTCACAAGATCCGAACTCCATCACCATTACCAACGATGCAATGGGAAATTTGTTGATTAACGATTCGGTTAACGCAAAGAAAAGGGCACTTCACCGGGGACCAAATACCGAAATTATTAGTCAAAAGGCAGGACCATTGAAGAAGATTAAGAATATTTTGATTATTGGAGTTCATGGATTTTTTCCAACTAGGATGATCCGTCCAATTATTGGGGCCCCAAAGGGAACATCATTAAAGTTTGCCAATGAAGCAGAAAAAGCTGTTCTTCGTTATTGTGTTGAGAATAATTTGGTCACTGAAGATGAGTCACAAGTTAGTATTCAAAAGATTGCATTGGAGAAAGAAGGCAAAATTTTTGATAGAGTTCAATTTTTCACGGAAATTTTACAAAAATGGGAACAAGAATTGAATAATGCTGATTTTATTTTTGTGGCATCACATTCTCAAGGATGTGTGGTTTCCATCATCTTGTTGGCCCGATTGATACAGATGGGTATTTTGAAAAATCCTATGCATAAACGTATTGGTATATTGGGTATGGCTGGTGTAAATAACGGTCCATTTTATGGAGTTGATAAATCTTTTTTTATGAAGGCATATTCTGCTATAGAGCATGAGTCATTGAATGAATTGTTTGAATTAAACAAGTTTGATAGTCCACAATCTATTGCCTACAAGGATTCCATTCAGACTATCATAAATGCCAATGTCAAAATTTGTTTTATTGCATCAATAAATGATCAATTGGTTCCAGTATATTCAGCACTTGCATCTCATATTTTCCACCCGAATATTTATCGTGCTTGTTATATTGATTATACATCACAAACTCCCAAATTTGTTGAGAAATTGGTATCTCTTTGTACTCATTTATTGAACATTGGGTTCTTTGACAATAATGTGATAAAAGAGTTGAGCACTTCATTGGCTGGACCATTTAGTGGGAATGGACATTCCAAGATATATAATGACGGTAAAGTGTATGACTTGGGGATCAAATTTGTTTTGGATACGGATGATATTGTTATTCCGTTTGATGGTAATATAAATAGACCGGATGTAACGCATAGGAGAGAATTACCAATTGCCAACCAAATTTATGTGAAGGAATATAATATTTCCAAAATAGGTACGAATCCTTATATATTGCCGTGGTGTTTGAGAGGGTTCTTATTTAACGTGGAAAGGAATTGGCCAAATAAGAAAACAAGTCAATATCAAGACAGGCATGAACTTAAGAACGGATATGAAGAAATACATGAATTATACGACACTTTTGAGAATTGGAAACCTGACACCAAAGTGTATAAAGATCTTAAATTTAGATTAAATGGGTTTAGAGCCAGCAAGCTCTGAAAAATTATCAAGTAAATATACATATATAGTAAAATTATTCAATGAAAAGTAAAGTAAACCTGTTTATTCTTTTCTGTGAGATGATGTGGGACGCGTATAGTTGAAATTTTCTTAATTATAAGTTTGGTTTGGTGCACGCAGTACATGTGGGTGGTGCACTGGTCTGCAGATTGTTGCTAGTGTTTTCTAGTTCAATTTACTGGTCATTATGTCAATCAATGACTGTCATGATCTCCATAACTACTAATAAATGTTGTCAATTCCGATAAAGTTCTTTTTTATCATGCTGTAATTGAAGTTGGTGGTGGGCAAATCTAATGTGTAAAGAAGCCAAAAAATATAGTTGGTGACTTAAGCGCGTCTGCTTGTTTCTGTCCCATCAAAGGTTTTCCCTTCCTGCTCATTTTTTCCTTCGCTGCCTCCACAAGCCAAAGCGAGGCCAAGCCCAATCCACAACAACAAAAAAAAAAACAAATCCAAATGTATGGCAGATATTCATTTGTTGTGATTTCTGTCTCTTTTTTTTCATACTTACATAATCTTTTCCTACTTCCCAATTCATTCATTGTTAGGTATTCCATTTTCTTACATTTCACATTATCATCAACCTAATACCCTACCCTTTATCCCCCCCTCATAACTTCATATCATTAATTTGCCCATAATTTGTCAACCTTGGGCCTTGATTGAAAAACGAAGATCAAGCAAGAAGATTTATGAAGACGAGAAACAACACAATGACAAATATGGGATTGGAACATCTACAGACACCTGACACATCTGACCATTCAAGTGATGAATCCAAGAGCATTAAAGAACAGGAAAGTGTTGCAAAAATCCCCTATGGTGTATGGACAAGAGATTTGGAAAATAAATTTCAGGAACGAATCTTGCAACCAGTTACCTTTTCTACTCTTCTACAAGAATTCCATGGATTCCTGGAAGATGAATTGAAAGAAAAATTGAAGAAGAAAGGACGTTATCGGAATTTTTGGGAGGAGAAGATCTATTATTACAATATCCTATTGCAACCAGAGAAAGATGTTGACAGACCAAGATATGCGTTTCCAGCCGAGCTGATGGATGAATTTAAAGACTTGGTACCGAAAGATTGGTCTGCTACTGAAATTGAACAATTGTTTTGCAATTTTAGAGAGGATCTAACGAAAACTGGGCTTCTGGCGTCATTCCCATCACGATCGTTAAAGACAGTTGTATCTGCAGTAAATTCAATTGGTTGGAATTCTCCGTGGACGCCAAAGGAACTTGAGTATTTAAAAAGTAATAAATCGAATAGGAAGAAGTTAGAAGAAGAGTTAATCCTGAGGCTGCCCATTGGTATTGCGTCTAGATTGCGTCGTGAGGGTTTTACTCAGAAAGTTTTGAATAAAAACCCATCACCAGAACTAAATGATAGAAGACGTCGGTCCCCCACATTGCCAGATAGAGATGAGAGTCATTCGCCAGGTGTACCTCCTGGTGCTACACCAACTAACAATAGTAATGGCAGCAATATCAAGAAAGAGCCTCGTGTTATGCAACAGTCGCCCAATGATAAAGAAACTTCAAAAGCCCAAGCAGTTATACCAAAAGTTGACCAAAACTCTAGAACTAAATTAACCGCTGAACAGAAGAAACACTTATGGCAAATGCTGTCCAAGACTGTATCATTTAGCGAGCTACTTCAAGAGTTCCCTGAATACCATTGGGAATTTATTTTGTCCGAATTGGCTTTGGTGGTTACGTTACAACAAACTTCAAAATGGACTAACAAGACTCTTTGCTATCTACTCATTCATGGAGTTAGTCATAATAGAAATAATTTCGGGCCATTTCGCTATTCTAATGAACAACTTGACAGTCATGAACGTATGTTCGGCGAATTCCGAAAGTTGGACTGCGCTACATCTTGGTCAAACAAAGAATATGAGATCTTATATTGTCTATTTTTGGATGATCTTACAAGAGATACCTTATTGAAGAGGCTTCCTTCGAAAAGAATTGAAGACGTCAAGGAAATCGTATATACCATGAATAGCAAATTGCCTATGACGCCCCTTGAGAAAAACTATTTGCAAAACAATATGGATGCAGATTTGTCGAGACTAAGAGAAGAGTTGCCTTGCCGCTCACGCGAGGGGCTTGTTAGAAAAGTAAAAGAATTAAAGGATGAACGAGAAGAGAAACTTAAACAAAAACGACACAAGGAAGAACAACAAAAAGAAGACCGAAGCACAGAAGATGAAAGGAAGGACGATCAAAGCAAACAAGGTGAAATCGAGGGAAATACATCTAAAGAAGATCAACTGGTACAAGACCACCGTGAAAAGGAGCGTTTGTTTGGATTTGAAGAAGAAATGAATACCTTAATTAAACTTGATCTTACCCTCGGCGCTATTGAAGAAACTTTTGTTGACCAACCAATTGATACAGTTATTGAAGAACTTAAAAAGCACAAAGATTTTGATCAATTTAACTTGACTAAAGGTGAGAAACTCTTGTTAGCTGATTTGGTAAAAATGGAGACTTCGATGGATGACTGTGTTTCTCAATTCCCACTAAGAGATGAAAAATTTATTACTGATAAATACGCCGAATGTGCATATTTGTCAGGGAGAAAGAAATTTTTCAAATCTCCTGAAGAGAGGTTGGTATATGAAGCTAAATGGACTTTCGTAAATTCCACTTCTAGTGCAAGAGGAAGGCGTGCCAGGAAACGAACTTGCGAGTTGAGCGATATGGATGAGTTGCAACAAGAAGCAAGTGTAAAACGTCCAAAGGAGAAGGTGGTGCCAACCGAAGAAGAGTTGGAAAAGCGACGCCAAAGAAAGGAGTTGATCGAGGCTGGGAGGAAAAAGAAAGAAGAGGAAAGGAGGGAAAGACTTGCTATTGAAAAAGCTAAATTGGAGGAGAGAAGAGCCGCCGGGTTGGTTAAACCAATGCGTAAGTGTTCATTGAAAGATATGATTGCATCTGCTGAATATTTCCAGTCAACAGTTGGAGATAAACAACAAGTGCAAGATGGACAGAAGAGGAAAAGAGTGAAAACTGAACATTATGAGCCTGATTTACCAAAACCAAAGAAGGTACAGTTAAAGCGTACAGTAAGGCAAGTTGAAAAAGTTAAGATTAAAAAGCAATTGAAACATGAAGCACGTTTAAAAACCAAGTTGGAAAAGAAGTTGAAACTTGAAGCACGTTTAAAAGCCAAGAGGGAAAAACAATTGCAACGTGAAGCAGCAAAGAAGAAAACAAAACGGGGACCTGGTCGACGTAAAAAGCACGTGAAAACAGATGAAGAAATCATTGCTGAAATAAGAGAATTGTACAACTTAGCAAATGCAGCCGAACTAGAAGATACTGAAGAAGAAGATGATGAAGATTATATCAGTCCATATGATCCACCAGACATTATTTCTGACTCACAAGTTAAATTAAATGGTCGACATTTATATGCTTCAACCTTACATGATGAAAATCCCGTTATTCCCCATTTGCAATTTATTTCATTACCTGATGATAATACATCAACGGCGAAACAAGTGATGACCTCGGACAATGATATTATTTTATCTGACGATACTCTTGCTTGTGAGATTGTTACCAGCCATTTGAAATCTTATCGAGATTTGCCAATTTCATTCCCGCCAATCTTGGATCCAATTACTAAACAAGTCAATCCTTTGAATGTTGTCAAGATTAGATTTTTACTTTATCCTGACCATTATGAACTGTTTGTTCTTGCATCACCTAAATCCAATGAACTTGATCCAGTTGGTGAAATTGCCAAACTTTTCATGATTCAATATTCCTTATATTTTTCTCATAGTGAAAAATTGAAAGAAATTATAACTGAAGAATATTGTTATAAACTTGAACATGCAGTTGAAGAAAACGATTTTGGAGAATTTATGTTTGTTATTGATAAATGGAATTATTTAATGTTGAAACTTTCACCCAATATTGAATCAGTACAACGGATATTAGAATCAGATAAAGATATTAATGCTGCACCAAGATATTATTTGAATGATCAAGAATTCAAATTCCCCAATGATTTAGATTTGAAAGTGGAGACATTTTTTGAAGAAGTAATGTATGAATCAGCCAGTCCTTTATTCCAACGTGTTAAAATGAATGATGAAACAGAAAAAGTGCAAGAACTTCCAGTATCTGAACCAGTGGCAATACCAAGTCATAATGAAATTGCATCACCCAAGAATTTAGAAGATGAACCACCAAAGGAAATAATTCCTGATAATTATATCCATGATTTTTTCAAAAGACTTCAACAAAAAACAGAAGTTTCCAGATATGCAATGCAACAAATTTTACTTCGAGTATATTCTCGAGTTGTTTCTACAGATTCAAGGAAATTACGTTCTTATAAAGCGTTTACCGCTGAAACATACGGAGAATTACTTCCATCTTTCACTAGTGAAGTATTAGAGAAATTGAATTTTTTACCAACACAAAAATTTTATGATTTAGGTTCTGGAGTAGGTAATACTACATTTCAAGCAGCATTGGAATTTGGAGCATGTAGTAGTGGAGGATGTGAAGTGATGAAACATGCTTCGAAATTGACTGAATTACAAGCAGGATTAATTCAAAAACATTTATCTGTTTTCGGATTATGTAAATTGAATTTAGATTTTGCATTATATGAAAGTTTTGTAAATAATGAAAAAGTCAGAGAAAGTTGTTTAGATTGTGATGTTCTTATAATTAATAATTATTTATTTGATGGACAATTAAATGCTGAAGTTGGGAAATTATTACTTGGTTTAAGACCAGGTACAAAAATTGTGAGTTTAAGAAATTTTATAAGTCCAAGATATAGAGCTACTTATGATACCCTTTTTGATTATTTAAGTGTTGAAAAGCATGAAATGAGTGATATCATGTTGGTTAGTTGGACAGCTAATAAAGTGCCTTATTATATATCTACAGTGGAAGAACATATTAGAAGGGAATATTTGGGGAAAGAGGAAACAGTTGAAATGACTAGTAGTGAGAATTCAAAACCTACTAGTCCCGTTAGTGAAGTTGCGAGTGAAACAAGTACATTGATGACTCCACCAATTGATAGTTCAGAGTTTGAGAATTGTAAAGATTCGGAAATTAATAATTAGAAAAAAAAAAAATGTATTTTACTTTGTATATCTATAATTTAACTAAAAATAAAATAAAATAAATTAAATTAAACAAAATTACATTCTTAAGTTCATTCTGTTTTAACTTTCTTGATTGTCTTACCATTATCAATTGGTTCTGAAGAACGCTTTTCACCATTTGTAATTGGTGGCTCAACTGAACTTAATCTTGAACTAGTATTGGACCCACCTAATGTCTTTTTTCTTTTACCATGTAAAGGTCCCTCCATCTCTCTAGATATAGCCAATAATAATGTCGTTATTCGTCTCCCTATTTCTTGTGATGTTCTGGATCTAATATACCAATCAAATTTAAAAATGTCACTGGCAAAAATGTCTTCTTTGATTTTATCATACAAGTTTTCCGTAGATAATCCATATTTGTGAACACAATATAATAAAAATTTATCTTCTGTCTTGGAATAAACTCTTTTAGAATTGTTTGGTGGGTATTGAATTTTCAAATCTTCCAATGGATCATCTAATGCTTCTATTTTTTTAGCTAATAATTTTTGTTGATTTAGTAACTTATCGCGTTTCTTTTCCATGGTTTCAATCTGGGTGAGATACTTTTCATGTCCTTCAATTTTCTGGTAATTTTCCCAAAATGTTTTAGAATATTTTTCCACTTCTTTCTTTGTTTTATTCCCAAGAGCTCGGGAAATTGATTTATATTCATCACGTCCATATTTTGCAGTCGCATGGATAAAATTGGTAAAATCCCTTCTTGACCACGAATGGAAACATTCTTCAAGTAATTTATCTTTAGTCTCAATTTCTTCTTCAGTTAATGCTTCTGCTTTGTCTATTTTCTTTTGTGCGATATTTCGCTTTTCATCACGGGTTAAATCATCTTCATCTTCTTGTTCTAAAAATTCTTCATCACTGTCACCAAAATCATCTACGGAATATTGGTAGTTTATTTCCTTCTTGTATGCCAATTGCTCTCGTTCTAACAATTCTAGTAATTCTTTTGAAAAAAATTGATGATCTTGAGAATTGTATGACTTTGGTGCTTTTGGTTTTACCACCGGTTGCTTAGCAATTTTCTCTTTAACTGCTACAGGCTGCTTTAGCACATCTTTGTAGTAATTGTCAACAGAATAGGTCAACTCTTTTCTTGCTCTCTTGGAAGGGTTAATCCAGCTAAGTCCAAGACCACCGTTGTTTGCTCTTTTAGTAAAATCTTGACCATTCCATTCATATGCTGATGCATCCGATGTAAAGTTTTGAACATCATCAAGACCAAGTTTGTTGAATTTATTGTTTAATTCTGCTGTTTTTTCAGCACCTCGTTTCAAAATTTCGTCAATATCATCATCCAACATAGTATCTTTATTACCATCAAAAACTTCTTTAGCTCCATGCTGAATCATACCAATCAAATCGTCCTTAGAACTTCCAACGGTATTATTTGCATTCAGTGTTCGTCCTTGTTGAATAACCAATTGATCCAATCTTAACTTTTGTGCTGCTCTTTCCAAAACTTTTTCTTCAATGGCTCGTTCAGTGACAAAACGATACACCTTGACCTGTTTCTTCTGACCAATTCTATGGGCTCTATCCATTGCTTGCAAATCTGCTTGTGGGTTCCAATCTGAATCATATAAAATAACAATGTCTGCACTAGTCAAATTAATACCTAAACCACCAGCACGTGTGGTCAACAAGAAAATAAATTTATCAGAATCCGGTGCATTATAATCATCAATTGCATCAATTCTATCTCCATGTGAAGTGGATCCATCAATACGACAATAATCATAATCTCGCAAATAACAATAGTCTTCAAGAACGTCTAGTAATCGAGACATTTGTGAAAAAATCAACACTCTGCTTCCTTCAGCTTGAAATTTTTTAAGCATTTTATCTAATATTATCATTTTCCCAGAATTATAAACCAAATGTTCATCGGTAGTATATGGTGGTCCAGGTTCTGCCCCATCAAATAAGTATGGGTGGTTACAACATTTACGCAATTGCATAACGATGTTCAAAAGTCTTGTTTTACCTTCACGTTTTCCAACAACACCATTGACTGCATCTATATCTTTTTCCAATAATCTCTTGTACCAGTCTACTTGCATATCCGTCATACCAATGTAAACATTTGTCTCGATTTTTGGAAGCAAAGACTTTTCCACATCAGCTTTGACTCTTCGAAGTAAAAATGGACTCAATAACTCGTGTAACTCATGAACTGCTTGATCTTGCTTCTCCTGTTTCTCCTCTTCGCTCAAATCCTCGGTGTTCAGGTTGTCAAATGCTTCTCCGAATTGTTCCGAATCACCAAAAACATCTGGAAGAAGGAAATTTAAAAGAGCCCATAATTCGTGTAAATTGTTTTGCAATGGGGTACCTGTGATGAGCAACCTGTTCCTGGAGTAAAATAATCTGATGATTTTTGAAAGCGAACTATCTTCGTTCTTGATTCTGTGTGCCTCGTCAACAACAATGTACTCCCATCTGAATTTTTGAAGTGCACTTTTCTCACGAAGAATCATTTCAAAGGAAGTAATCAAAACATCAAACTGGGCAGTGTAAAGTTGCTCTTTAATTATTCTTGCACGTTCTTCTTTATCACCTTGTAACACAACGACATTAACATCGGGGGTCCATTTGGCAAATTCTCGTCTCCAATTATCCAATGTAGATTTTGGAACAATGACTATGAAGGGTCCATCTATATTTTTAATATATCTTAAATAACCCAAGAAGGAGATTGTTTGCAAAGTTTTCCCTAACCCCATTTCATCTGCTAAAATACCACTTAGTCTGTTTTCGTATAAGGATATTAACCAGTTCAAACCTTGAACCTGGTATTCTCGTAATTTCCCTTCCTGGACATACGATGGGGATTCTGTCAATACAGTATGTTGTTGTTCGACGTCGTCTTGATGTTCTTCATCCTGTAACAATTCTGCATCTTCTTCTTTTTCAGTTTTTCTGCGTCGGGTACTCCTGCTTTTCTTTTTAGATTCTTTAAATGACGTCTTGTTATCGATTTCTCTAATTCTTTTCTTGAATTCTGGGTCCTTGGATGCATTTAAATCAATAAATTTTCTGAATAAAGGATTCATGCCTAGTAAATAATTGAATCTTTTTGTTGCATCGTCCTTATCATGGGCTCGCTCGTGTTTTGCATCTATTTCAAGTAGAAATCGGTTTCTTCTTTCTTCGGGGGTCTCATCCAGAACCTCGTTAGGTTTCCCGTTGGTTGTGGTTGAGGAACGTTTTCGACGCAGATCCGTCATTTGTTATGGGTTTGGATTGGGTGGCTGGGAAGGGGGAAAAAGTGAGGGAAAAAAAAAAAAAAAAATATTCAGTATAGAGTGAGAAACAGAAAAATATATCAGGTTGTGAGTTGTGTATCTCTTGTATTTTGTATGGTTGCAAATTCTTAGCGATTTTGATAATTGTTCCGGTTAAGTTGAAGTGTTAATGTGTAATGTGAATGAATGGTAGGATGGATTGGATTGAATATGGAATGGAAACAAAAAAGTTGTAGATATATTAGTATTCTTAATTTGACAATAACAAAGTAGGAAAAAAAAAAGAAGTAAAATTCAAAAAAAAAATTAAATTTTTTGGGCTGTTTGGTTTTTTGTTTAGATTTAGATTTTTCTGCTGCTGCTGAGAAGATACAGCAACATTATTGTGAATTCTACACGACCATATATCGGCAGAGAGACAAACCGAGAGACAAAAGTTATATAATCATCAACTTTTTTATTTGTTTGTTGATTGTTGGTTGGAAAACTCTCGCCTTTCTTCTTTTTGGTTCTATCTTTCTCAACAACAATAACAACAACCCTACACTATTTATTTTTTTTTTAATTCTCTAATCTCAACAATTTCAGTACTACGAGACTAGCACTCTACAGGAGCGTACATACTCTACTTGTACGAAAGTTGCAAAAAACATCAGCAACACATTTTGAACCCTTGGTTCACAGTTGCAATAACTGATAGATAACCACCCGTAGACAGAAACCACCCTATTAAACCTAACCACTTGTTGCTGAAATCGACAATTCAATTACCTATGATACACACATGTACCCTCTATACACCCATTGAGCTATTTATGAGCTTCGTTTTACTTCTTGTTAATTCTCTTGAAATATCGAGTTCTATATATCCGGGCTTGTCCTTACTTTGTGGCTTGATTTCAGGTCAGTCTCGGCCCCGAATTTTTTTCGCGTGTCTTTTTTTTTTTTTTTTTTTGTTGTTTTTTGTTTTCTGTTTTTCAATTGACAATTTAATTTAATTTGTATTATTAATATGCAATTTTTCATCTCGTGCCTCACTCACCAAATCAAATCATCGTAACCGTTTGGTTTTGTTGCGAAAATCACGTGATTTGACTTTCGATCTTTTTGACCACACCAAAAAATATCAAACCATACTAATCAAGCATCAAATAGTTATTACTCATTTTAAAATCACTTTAAACACAAAGTCCGGGCTTTATTGATTGTTTTGTTAAGGATTTTTTGACATGGTAGCGCTCGTAGAGACTGTTGGCAAACCCCCCGTTATTAGTTATTAATTACTTGAATTTTTATGCAAAAATTGTAAAGTTATCAAATTTTTAAATAGAACTTTTCGTAGTATACAAGAATTAGACCATAATCTAAATAAGACGCTAAATGTCTCTTTTACCATTCTAGAAAAGCAAGTTTAACCGGAACCTACCAATCAATTTGTTGATACTGGGCAGTGGTTCCACTCTTCCCCACTTCGTTAGTAACCATTGACCAATTTATTTTTTCTTGCAAGCGAGGATATAGTACGCACCATATAAATCACCACTTTGTTAATAATCTAAATGCTGTTTGGGAAATTATTCCCGAAACCAAAACAGTATTCCATTGATCAGGTCACTCCAAAGGTTATGTTCGCTTACTTGCCCAGTAGTATCGTGGTGCTGTTCAGAAGCTCTATACGATCCAAAAAGAAAAACCCATCCCTTTCAATCTTGATATTGAGCTGGGTATGCGGAAAAACATTCCAACAAGACCGGTTGAACATTTTCCCTTTATTGCTTGCCTTAGAAAGAACCTAACCCGGGCGTCCTGACACTAGATGGATACGGAGCTTATTGTGACGTATAACAGCGAGGCACAACACAATTCTAAGACACTGAAAAATTAAATTGGCTTACCAATATAATGAACCTTAAAGTTTCCTTTGTAGTTACGAGACAACCAAAAAAAAAAAATAGTTGATAACCAAACAACCCCTATTTCGGTAAAGCGGGACTCAATGCAAAATACCAAATACTTAGAACCAATAGTAATGAAATCAATTCTTTTATCAGTGTCGCGTTTCAGTTTGGTTTGGTTTTTCACAGTCTCATTAACCATAAAAAACTCAAATTGTTTTAACGACTGGCACATAACCAACCAGCGTATTCCAAGTGGATTTTCTTATAATTTAGTTAGTTTTCAATTTTAGAAGCAAATTGTATGTTTTGATTACGGCGAAGCGCAATTGCGCCGATACATCCATTAACATTTGTGTAGCATCTTTTGTTGTTGTTATATGTAACCGAGGAAATATAATGGAATTTGACATCTCTCAATATTAGCAGGACAATGTCAAAAACGAAAAAAAAAAAAAGGACTTGCATTGACCGTTAGATTTCATAAATTTCATAACACAAAACCTTGTTTCTTTCTTTTTTTTTCTTTTGGGAAAAAATTCCATTATAGTCCGTTAATTGTGGACATGAACTTTAAATACATACAATCAGATGATTGGGAGATGAGCAAGATAACCTATTCACATCAAATTCCCTTTTTTGATACTTTGATTTTGTAACTCTAATTCAATGCCCATCATTTGTTTTTCCCTTTGTTCCCCAGAATATCCGTGTTGCATTAATTTTTCCGCAGTTGAGAAGAGCATCAGTTCCGCTCCCTGTTTCGGAATCACTTGTCTATACACAATCTGAACAGAGGGCAGTCTATACAAACAGAGATACAATTGTTAAATGAATCCTATTCTTGGAAATTGAAATAAAACTTAATTTTCAAGAAAAGGGAAAAGGCTGGGGAAGAATAAATTGGAAAGTGAAAAAAAGCAAGAAATGAAAGCATAAAGCCTAACTTTGAAGGAGTAATAACGTTGCCGTTCAGGAATACAAAGCAGCAAACGAGAAGAGGGAGAAAGGAAATTGAAAAAAAAAAGCAACTATAATTTACAGTGTCTGAGCCCGCCGAAAAGGATTTAGGTTTTATTATGCCATCTCATCCCTGCCCAATATCAGAAAACACCATCCCCACTTCATTAACTATTGAGTTATTAAACTTGAGAGTTAGTATCCAAGAAGTGGCCTGATATTTTGTAGTTGAAGAACCTACAAGGTTTAAATTGACTGATATTCAACTACGAGGTATTCCAGACCATCACAAAGTCTAGTTCTTCTATGTTCAACGAAAGGAGTAGATGAGTAGATGAGGTTAGTATCCCATTATAGAATGCAGGTGGCGTATGAACTAACCATTTTAAAACCACAATTTTTATATGCTTGAAGCGCAATGATGTAAGATATATGAATGGAAAATACCGCAGGTTTTGATGACCTATACTTGGCAAGCATCAAACCCAAGGGGATATACCAATCTCTTTCATTTGTAAAAGCCGGAAACGGCTGACCTAAGGCGTGGAGATGATCTCGTGTGTTATACGGTGACAATGACAAGGCTGGTTCAAAAAATACGCAAAATTTTGCGTATTCCTGTTTCACATTGGAGCCTTTGGATGTTGTTTTGTTGTATTACTAATAAAATATTACGTTGCAACATTTTCATCAATTTCCGTGAAAACCCTATTTACATAAAACCATGAGTGAACGTTAATATCATAACCATAAACACATGAACAACAACCATTCTATAATAGGAAACAAAACAAGGTCAAGGCGAGATTAACGAGAGAAAAAGAATGATTCTCATGAATCAATATACGAGTTTCGTATTTCCCCTCATCGATTTACAATGCATATCATGGACCCTACTTTATGATTTACAGCAATAGTGAATATAATAATGCATCTTTGATTACAATCGGTTCTTCTAAACCGATATGGCAAACACCCATCTTGAACAAACAGAGATCTTTAAAAATAACTTGTGCCGAGGATAAAAAAATGCAATTAACGAAATCAAAACCAATGGAACTTGAGCACCTAACCATTACAAACGTCGTAACGAGAGAGAAGACCAAAAAAGCGCAAGAAAAATGGACATGGAAGTTTAATTTGTGTTATGTTTTTTAGTACCGGATGAATTAATCTCTTGTCCCGGAAATTGAAATATACCTATATAATTTTTTGTGATACATACGTTTGCAATGAGTGATTATTAAATTAGTGTTTTATAGTTTATGTATATTCATTCTTGGAACCAAAACCCTCTTCTTCTATGCTTAATATTTTTAAAGTTTTCCCTAACCCTGGCCCTAATTCTGCAACGTATCAAGTTTCCATTTAGTACGGGCGGGACTGGACTCAAACAAATGACCCCGCTTGATAGTGCCAAGTGCCCCCAGTAAGGGCAAAGTCCTTTTTTTAGAACAGTTTCTAGTTGGTTATGTCCGTAGTTTTAGCTTCCGCCGAAAAATTAGATTTGGCGTCCAAAAAACTTTGATAGCAATATTGTTTGTTTTCCCATATTCTATTACATTCAAAATAGCACCGAATTTCATATCCCCATACAGTCATCTAGCTGCACAACTGCAAAAAAAGTCGCCACCGCCCCGTTCTTGTCTTAAGGTTTTCTTGATAAGATTTCTGAGTTTCGGGGAAAACACATTTACTCGCAAGGCATCAGCAACTGTTGGAACCAACACAAAACATTATTCTTTTGTAATGAAGGATGATGATCATTGAACCTCAAGGCCCGGCTGATTTTACACAATAAACATTTAGGATCTGAGATCCATTTTGTTTTGTTATGTGTTGCATTAAACTGTGTTTCAAAGTCAATTAGAGGCGTCCAGGATTAGCTGACCATTTGAAACCAAATTTTTAACAGTTTTTCGACTAATTTTCAATCCAACGAAATTCAGAAATGATAATTCCATTTCAAGCAATGGCCCCACACCCACAGTCTTTGAAAATGGACTGATTAGTACATATACGCGTCAGTCTAAAACACTTCACTATACCCCAATTCTCATAATTTCATGTTAGTCAAACATACAAACTATCTTCCATTTTTTAAAAAAATAAAAAAAAAAATAAAATTAAAATTAGGAAACACAACATAAGCTTTGTGATATCTTCTTTACCTGTCTTGCATAGTTTCTAGACTTTTTTCTAATTCTTGTAATGGAAGCTCTAATTTCTTTTCAATAAATCAAATTCCGCCGTTAAAAGCGCTTTCGCAAAAAGAAGGGTTACTTTCTACCGTTGGATTTTGAACTTTAATTCGCAACTAAATTTTTCAGGCGTAAGGGATGACCAACCCAAAGCTCTGGGCTTCTGTTCTTAATGGTTGTTTTGTTAAACTTTAGTGAATCCCTGTTGCAACTAAATGACTAAAGATGCAATTCGTTCCTTTGTAAAATTTCCTATATAGTTGTATGATAACCCCCCCTCTTTCTTTCCCTTCCCCATGTTTTGGAAAATTTTCAGTCTATCCAACTATCACCAATTCCAACAATCATGAATACTCGTATTATATTTTTGTTTTGCGTTTATTTGGCAACTGCAAATGCAACTGCAATAACTGGTGTTTTCACTAGTTTCAATTCTTTAACTTGGAGTAACACTGGTAACTATGACTATCAAGGACCATCAAATCCTACCTGGAATGCTGTCATGGGATGGTCTTTAGATGGAACTAAAGCAAAACCAGGTGATACTTTCTCATTAAATATGCCGTGTGTTTTCAAATTCATTACTTCCCAAACATCTGTTGATTTAAGTGCAAATGGAAAGAGCTATGCCACTTGTCAACTTAATGGTGGTGAAGTATTCACAACATTTTCAAGCTTAAATTGTGTAGTCAACAGTGCGTTGACTTCTAGTGTCCAAGCATTTGGGACTGTATCATTACCAATTTCATTCAATGTCGGAGGTACTGGGTCCTCTATTGATTTAACTGATTCACAATGTTTCTCCCCAGGTACCAACACTGTCACTTTCACCGATGGAAATAATAAACTTTCAACAACAGCTAATTTCCAGGCAACCACTGCCGATTCAACTAATCTTCTTGTATTTGCAAGAACAATTCCAAGTTTGGGTAAAATATCTAATCTTGTTGTGGCTCCACAATGTTCTAATGGGTATCTCACTGGTCAGATTGGATTTCAATCCAGTGCTAACAGTTTTCTGATTGATTGTTCCACTGTACACATAGGTGTTACAACAAATTTGAATGCTTGGAATCAACCAACAACATCATCAAGTGATTTTAGTTATACTTATTCTTGTTCTGCAACCTCACTTACTGTCAATTTTAATATGGTTCCTGCAGGTTCTCGTCCTTTTGT